>JALPQI010018247.1:0-23319 GCA_025490895.1 Thaumatotibia leucotreta
TGGATGCTTAGCCAAGTTGCCAATCACTAACGCTTTGTAGCGTATCGTAGTTTTCCCTCTCTGTCACTCTTTCATAGTGCGACAAATACAGTTAGCTGCCTTTCGTTTACGATTGACGATTAAGTGTTAGCGATTGTCAATTTGTCTAAGCACCCTGTGGCCTATACCACAAAACTTTACAAGCGTACAATTCTACAAAGTTGACAATTTTTTGTATGGGAATTTATACAATTTTGTAGAATTGTACGCTTGTAAAGTTTTGTGGTATAGGCCACTGGTCAGAGTAGTCTAAGGGTTACATAAAGCCTATTCATCATTAGTGAGTGAGTTTAGTAAAACGTCCCACTTTGTCGTTTGCCATAAAGCCGCTTTGTCAGTTTATTCATATGAAGATACAAGGAAATCTCGTCTTTATGGTAAGCGACAAAGTGGGACGTTTTACTAAAAACTAACACATTAGTTCAGCTTCCGTAGCCTAGTTAGTATTGCTGGAGGCGAGGGCATTATTTGTGTATTTATTTATTTCAAATATTTGTATTATATAATAATGTTGATTTTTGAAGTTTTTTATTATTTATCGGGATAATTTTGATAGCTAATATTTAATCAAAACCCCAAAACGACATCCTTAAATTGTTTGTAACTTTTGCTACTGCGAACCCATTTTAAGGATTCCGTAGTAAACTTCGAACCCTTATAGTTTCGGCATGTCCGTTTGTTCGTCTGTCTATCCGCAGCATACAGTAAATGTAATACGACCAGGCATGGGATTCATTAGTGTAATCATGGATTACAAGGTTTTTTAAAAGTTACTCTTAATTATGACCCCACAGAATTTTTTAAAGAGTATCGGAGCAGAAATGTAGGTACGAACATTTGTTATTGTTGATATGGCAGTTATGTCATCTGCTTTTGCAATAGGCTGTCAACGAGTGTTTAACTCGCGTATGTAGCTCTACATTGCGCGCCGAATTACGTTGCATGGAAAATTTTGTTGTTCTAATTTTAAGTAAAAGTTATTTGAATGTACTTATTATGTCGTAAACTAACACCCGTTAAGAGCTTCACCCGTATTAGACTTATACCCTGTATAGCTCAGTGACCGTAAGTACTAGAAATTAGCAATTTGGTACAGGTTATACACTGACAAAGTGGAAGAATATTTTTGTTTATTTCATATTGAAGGTGGCATTTTTTTACTGTAAAAGTTAACAAAAAGTTGATGTTACTATTTTATTTTTCGATTTTTACGCCTAATTTTTGAAGATATTGAAGCTTAAACTTTAAAATTAATCAATGTAACTATGCAACCCCAGTTTACGGTTACTAACAAAACGAATAACCAAAGCCACCTCAGCGAGATGCCGGCGTGAGCCAGCGCTGATCTTCCGATGAGACCATCAGGTGAAAAACACGAAGGGTAACGAACACACAGAATTCCAGCATTATTCTAACATAAGTAGACTCATAGACACTACAGGAGACCAAAGAGCTGGCTCGCTCAACAGATCAACATCGCAATCCAGCTGCTAGCATCTTTGGTATACTCGTAATGCCGCGGGGGACGTTTTTAAATTTAAGTAGATTTTGTTATATATATATTTAGTGTTGTTTTGGAATATAATACCTAGGTATTTTGGTTTTTAATCATGTATATTCTTGTCAAATCGTAATTTGTTTAATTTATGATTAGTACCTACACAATGATGCATTAGTGTAATTTGATGTACAATACATACTAAAATAAGCGACCAATAAACCATAATACTCGTACATAACATTATTGGTGAAGGTCGCAGGATTCCTATGGATGCGGATAACGCAGGACCGGTCATTGTGGCAATCTTTGGGGGACGCCTATGTTCAGCAGTGGACGTCTTTCGGCTGATATGATGATGATGAAACTATAATGTTGCAGCGCATTTAAAATTAGTACTTACATTACCATACTATACCAATACCAACTTCGTGCAAGAGTATTATCTGAGTTTGTAAAGTTTAAAATTTACACAATACTACGCTTAACCTATTTAACAATAATAAGCATAACAAATACAAGACCTGAAATACCTAAACCCGAACTAAATACATGCACCTACATTACTAAGATTACATGCCAAATTACAGACGTCCTAATTAAATTCTCTCTGAGCGTACAATCATAAAGGCATGTAATTCTTATTAGCCAAATCTTAATTATCTCGTAGTCTAGATGCAAACAAAATATTAAGTCCCGATCTCTGTGGACATTAATCTAAGATCGCACTTATCATTTAATTAGATCCGTGTCGAGCGCCCTTGTGACTTCAATTTTATTTTATAACGTCATACACACGTTCCTATTTCCCCTAACTATAATGCAGATTCAGGTTACTTTTGCAAATGCATATCTCTTTCCTGATTTTCACTGTAAAGGCGCTCTTAAACCGTGCGATGAAGTTCGAATTTAGAATTCACTTAAACGGTATTTCATTTTCAACGAAAGTTACGTCGAGGGTCTACACAATATAAAGTTACAGTTACGAAACTGCTAAGGAATGCCCGACGCACGTTAAGTCTATAGGCATAGGGTTGTTAATAGAACAAGTTTTGATTTTGAAGCAGCAAAATGCTCGTCATTGTTTGGCGCGCGTCCCTACTGTTACGGTGGTCGTGCTCTATTCGCTACTGGCCAGTTGATGTGTGCAAATTAGTAGGGTTGCCACATTGATATTTTATAAATTAAATTTTCAATTTGATTCTGTATGTTTCAAATATCCTGAAACGGCGTAATACCTTCCACTTGTGCGATACGGCGTGGTTTCCCTCGTTTACTTACGCCTTTTTATTTTTGCCGAATTACAAGTGCCTGTTAAGGATGCTTAGCCAAGTTGCCAATCGCTAACGCTTAGTAGCGTATCGTAGTTTTCCCTCTCTGTCACTCTTTCATATTAGTGCGACAAAGACAGTTAGTTGCCTTTAGTTTACGATTGACGATTAAGCGTTAGCGATTGGCAACTTGTCTCAGCACCCAGGCATAGTGTTAGTTTTGTAGAAAATTATCTCATATTACTATATTTCGCATATATCCAATTTGGTTACAGTTTCAACCGGGTCAAGGTTACTTACCTAATTTGTAAATTATGACAACGATGTTTTGGGCATATTATTCGTTGGAAGTTTATTTTACCAAGTCTGTTATCTAAAAACGTTTCGGACTAAACAAGTTATGACAAACACGGCGGATTTCGAAGCCAGAGTGAAGAAGACGTTAACACTGGCCGGATTTATTAAACATAGGGTCAATATGATTTACTTAGCATCTGTCCCTTTTTAAAAGTTGTATCAAATAAACTAGCAAGGAGCAACCCTACCGGTCCAAACTGCATTAATGTCTTGCGCATCCCCGCCATACAAAGCCCCAAACTTAATCACGTCCCTCGATATTAAACAGAAAAGAGCGTTTTTTACACAACTCATTACACATCGTGATTCCCACGATATCAGACGTTTTTTAAACTAGTTCTATTACAAAACATGCTAACTACGTTGGCGTTTTTATAGACATACCTCTTTTTGGTATTGAATGCTCGCATTATCTTCACAATTAGTAATGTGTTCACGCTGCATAATTTCTTCGTTCCATTTTTGAATTCAATGAATGCTGTATTGTGACGGTTACAAAGATCGTAACGCGTATTTAATTTATCTTTTGCTTATTAATTTGGGGATGGACGTGCTTCGAATGTGAATTTGTTGTCTACATAGGTACTTGCCGGTTATAAAATTCAATCCGAATTAATATTAGGCATTTCAATCACCTATTTAATTGTGAGACGTTTTCAACCCGAATCATCGATGCCAAGTTATGAACTGCAAAAATCGAAATTCGTAAATTTCGGGCAATCTATTTCTGTCACTCTAACGAAGGTGTAATGGAGTGGCAGAGACAGATGACCGAGATTGACGATTGTTTTGTGTTCGTAGTAGACAAGATCTACCACGAACACAAAACAATCGTTACGAATCGTAACTTACGGTTTTAGTCAGTAGACTAGACCCAGCTTGTAAGTATAAAATGGCGACAAATTCCTAAAATGTAGGCGCGGATTCAGGCGGGGGGCAAAGGGGACACTTGTCCCCTCTGACACTAGACCTAGATGCTTATGGGCTATTTTTTAAGATTTGCACAAATAGATTCCAGTATAAAATACTAATAATGTCAATGAAATGAAAGAAATCCTAGATCCGCGCTTGTTGGCTGCCCATAGAAAATTTGAATTTGCCGACTTTTTTTCTGCATGATTGTTGGATATTAAAATTTTTATCAATTTTTTTTTGTAAGTGTCGTTAACTTGTAGTAGTAGTAGTAGTTGTGTAGGTGAAACTAAATAAAAGCTTGTAAAAAGACTTTTTGATGTTCAATGTGTGACGAATTTCTCGAGTACAGTAATCTAAAACAGGCTAGGCGTAAAAATAATACCCTGTAGGTATTATTTTTACGCCTAGCCTGTTAAACGTAACACCGAAAATTCTAAATTGGAATACAAAACCCGCCATCAACAAGCGAAACGGACCAACTGCCGCCAGAGCGTTTAAAAATTACCTTCCCGTAAAAACTGGAGTTTAATTAAACTGTATTTAAATTTGCATCAGCGGTGATGCAGATGAGTGACGTCACGTGTTGTCTGGGGAGGCCTAATTGACGTCTCCCTGTAGGTGTGGTTCGTTTTTAAAATTATATTGTTACAGATCCGTAACTTCTTTTTCATAGCCAAGGTTTTTTTTAATTGAATATCAATTACAAAATTCACAACGAGCCTCAATAGACTATGTAGGTACACTTAAGTTTTATCAAGGTAAGCTATAGGCCTACCTGAAACTTTGAAAAAAAGTTATTTTAGACCGTCTTTCTCTGTCACTTCAACAACAGCGTCATTGGAGTAACAGATATAGATCATCATCATCATCATCATATCAGCCGAAAGACGTCCACTGCTGAACATAGGCCTCCCCAAAAGATTGCCACAATGACCGGTCCTGCGCCACCCTCATCCAGCGGACTCCTGCGACCTTCACCAGGTCATCAACGCCTTCCGGTACGTGGCCGCCACTCAAGAACCTTCCCGCCCCAACGGCCATCGGTTGTACGCGCAAGAAATATGAATTTTATTTTGTAGGGCCCAAAATTAAAAATATAATGTCCTTTTTTAGGACAATGAGATATTATTTCACTTGTCCTAAAAATAGAATGGGCCTTACGAGGTTTCTTCTGACTAAAAGGTTTTTTTCATTAGTATTTTATATGACACAAGATTCACAACCACCCCCGCTACTGTATATAACGTATCAAGCAAGGCTAAGCTCGTATTTGTCAAGCGGCCGGGGACCGATCTTGGAATCAATTTTCATTTATTCGCGGCTTATCTGCGCTCGTGCGTGCCCGCGCCTGCTGCTAATGTACTGCCGACCATAGAGTACGGTATGGACAGATGAAAACTATTTTTTTTCCTGGCAGTAGAAAAAGGTGGCAAAAATCTGATATAAACGGGTCTGTCCAATTGCCCATAGCAAAATTTGAATAGGCATGATGACTGGCAAGTCAAATCAGCATCTTTTTCGAACTGTCAAAACGATCACCACTATGGAATTTTATATGAAATACTCAAAAGTGACGTCACGTTTGAGTACTGCCAAATGACCTACTCTTTTAAAAGTTCTTTTCAATTTATTAAATGGAAGTTCTGTACAAAAATTACTGCAATCTACATCTTAATAATAATATCTTCATGTATTATGTCGTGCATCATGTTAAATAATTTATTTTAACTACAGTCATCATCCCTATTATCCGCGTTGTTATATCAACAGTAGAGAATGCAAAACCGATTATTTTTATATGGGAATAACCGATTTTAATCGGTTATTTCATACAAACCGTAACCGGTTCTGCATTCTCTAAAACAGGAATTAAAAAAAATATGATATGAAAAAAAACCGAAATAAATTATTTATTTTTAGTTTCACGGGCTATTACTGGTAAGTCCCGGATTTTTGATAGGCTTGGGATAGGGTAAGTAACGTAGAAGGAAGTTCAAATAACTATAAATATAATTAAACGGTTAAACTCACGTGTCACTACGCGCGACATGTTTTGCAGTGAGCCTAGGTCTCTATTATCAAGCACGGAGCACCGCCCAGAGCACTACGCGTACTGAGGGCCGAGGGTGCTCCGAACGAGGACCCTCTTAATAGGTCGAAACATTTCGAGCAATCATCGACTGAAATACACGAGTAACCCGGTTCGATAATATTTTAATATGTTTGAGTCTCACGTTAGTTATAACTCTAAAACCGTTTAATTATAGTTTCTATGTCGGGGAAGGCGATTCGGAAAACGAATACGGAGATCGTACGTGTGTGGCCAGGGTTATTATAACCCTGGCCACACACGCACGATCAAACCTGGCACCTATCTTCGCAGTATAATACTGCGAAGATAGTCTGCCAAACTATAGGTATATCTTATTCAGTGTAACTCTCTCGCTCTACGATACTCTATGCTAACGTATGGCCACAAGGCGACCGAATAGTCTTAGTGCGGTGCGGGCCACAAAATCTTTACAAATGCGGGGCGTTATCGTCAGGCCGACTGACCGCCTCAGCCTGAAAAATACCGGATTTATTTAATTTTATGGCCCCGCGGCGTGCTGAATGGCCGATCGGACGGGGGTAGTTATGGGCATTTGTTTCTTTTTGACTCATTTTGTTTCGTTTAGGGTTCCATAACTCATGAACTCCTTCTTTTGTTAGTTTTGGTTTTGGTTAATAGAAAGATGTACGAGTATGTTTATCGTTCGCGTTCAGAAGAGTAGCATGTATGTAGTATGAGAATGTGATCTGTATGTAATCATATTTGGATCTGAAATGTTAATGCAATGTACAATGAAATGAAATTAATGAAGAAAAATTTTGTTTTGACGTAGTTGATAGATTGTTGTTTTGATTAAACTCAATGTAAAAAACGTATTAAAATATTAAGACTGTAACGTTCGAGGAAGAAGGTTCAAAATCGTTAATATATTTTTGGAGTCGACCGTACGCTTCACGAGTAACGAAATCCATATGTTATTGTATCGTATTGTATTCTTGTCATTTTCTGCAACTCAACATCATACGTGCCTATTTTGTGTAGCCCCAACGCTGGTCCAATACATGTTGGGAACTTCTCATACACCCTTCCTCGCAGATGAATGCAGGTTTCCTCACGATGTTTTCCTTCACCGTAAAGCAGTTGTGAATATCAAATATGTCATACATAAGATTTTTTGAAACTTATGTGTCGACTGATATGTTACGAGCGGGGGATTGAATACACGATCGACCTTAGAGCTATGAGTAAATCTAAGTACCTAGTTAAGTGTCTCGTTCCTAAGATTGTAATTCTTCTCTACGAATATCCCAGATTTTTTTGTTTAAGCACCGCAGCCAACAAAAGCGAGGGTCTATTATAAAAGCGGCTTGTTTATCGACTAATTTGAAGATTAGTATAATTCGGATGCCCCTGTTTACATTTCCCATGCTCGGGGCCGATCTCGTTATTTAAATCCCCATAGATAATTTCACGATTTGTCACGTTGGCAGCAGATTCGTTTTGCACGAATTCTTAGGTTGTGTTGAGTTACATTTTGTCAAGCTCTTATTTAAAATAAATCAGCTTCGAGCTACGTAACATTGAAAAAATAACTTTCCAATAAATATTAATGTCGTAATTTTTATACCAAGCTAATTCAGTAATTTCAAAATAGGTTTGGAGCTCATTCCAAAACTGTATTAAAAATATTAAATAAGCAGACACCTACACTAATTCTTAATATTTATTATGGCATACAGCAGTATATACATTTGCCACCACCCCAACACTTTCCGTGGATGTCGTAAGAGTTGACTAGGGGTTGAAATGTCACTGATCATTGATTTATTAAACAATGATGATAGGCAGCAGAGTGGTCATAGTTAACGGATTTCGACCGCCAACCCCGCGGCTTATCCTAGAATGATAATCATAGCTAATACGGTTACCTTCCATGCATAAGTTTAACCATAAAAATTTACTGAGCACATGAATTGTAAAAAAATGGAATTCGCATCTTTTTGTTTAATAAAAGAGAAACGAGTAGTCTATAGATGACGCCGCGCCGTTACAAAGATCTGGCGAATCACTCGAACTTTGATCATATGTCATCTCACTTCGTCGATTTCTTGAACCTCAAGTACATGCCCATGTAACACCAAAATTATGCTTTTCTTTTGCGTCTCCGATTGAAAAAATATTTCGCGTGTGTTGGTACGCAACAGACTCAAAACAACAATGTTTATATTATTGACATTACGGCTATTGTCTAGAATTGTCTATTTTAGTAAAATTAATGTTACAAGATTTAATTTAAACTATTACGATGTTTAATTATTTCACCTGGATGCTTAGCCAAGTTACCAATCTCTAACGCTTAGTAGCGAATCGTAGTCTTCCCTCTTTCATATTCGTGCGACAAAGACAGTTAGTTAGCTCTGTTTCGTTTACGATTGACGATTAAGCGTTAGTGATTGGCAACTTGTCTAAGCACCCTGCGATTGTTTCGCACTTAAAGGACAAAAACTCGCGACTCGTTACATCACTAGTTTCGTAATAATCGTATAAATTGCGTTTACATAAATGAAGTCGTTATTTTTGACAGTAATTCGGTGACAATATTTCACGGTCCTCGCCTGCCCCGCTCCATTGATCCCGCTAGTATGTTTTTTGCTTATTATCGCAATATGATAGATTTTATTTCAAGACCTCTTATCTCAATAAGCCAGCTACTGAAAAACCAACTCTAAACTGGTTCATTAGATACCAATTTAACAATTAAACGTAAAAGAATTAAGATGTCGGGTCGAAAAAAAATCGAAATTGGGATATTGTACGCGAACCGTTAATTCTTTTTTCCTCTAATTTTCCATTGACCTTATTTCTTAATTGTTACTTTCGATAGTTTTTTGTGTTTTAGTTATAATTGGATTAAAGACAATGAACTTGACAGAATAAGGTATGGTTTTTGTCTTAACATTTTTTTTCTGATTCGTATTGAATTGAGATGTTGATTAATGAATAATGACACGGTTTTATTTTATTTTTTGATAGAAACTTGCCTATTTTGCGCGGTCTCAACGCTGGCCCAGTTCTCCCTGCAGTAGGTACTTGTTGGAACTTCTCATACACCTTTACCTTTCAATTTCTTTCCAGATGTATGTAGGTTTCCTCGCGATGTTTTCCTCTACCGTAAAGCACTTGAGAATGTCAAATTAAATGAAATATTAAAAATACTAACCTGATAAGTAATTCGTCTTTCACCTAGGTACCTGCAATATGAATCCCGGTGTTTTTAACTGCCAAACAAATACAAAAAACACGAAAAAGCAACGGTACGTCTCGTGACTGCTCTAGATTTGAATCATGAATGAAATCCGTTATTTGTCCCTTTCTGATGATGTGAGAATAAGTGAGACAGTACAATTTTATCGTACAGCTTAATCATCGTTGAAGGCTGAGGATCCTCGCGTGAGAGCCTTAAAGCCGTCATTAACACACTTCGGCGGCGGAATATAGTTGCGGGGGGACCTACAGTAGGTGCAGTTTGTCAGTAGGTACCTAAAGGATATTATAAAGTAGGTATAGACAACAGCAGTTTATGTAGTTGGAACTGTTGAAAGAATAATAATGAGTAGGTAAAAAAACCTCAGTGCTTTCAGATCAAAATATATAGGTATGCTCTAAATAAATAAATAAATAGCGACACAGAATCGGTGCCGATGCCAACTAAACGGGTGGAGCTAATCTTAGACATTTCCCTAAAGTCCTCAAATTATGTCATTGCAATAATTTCTGAATGTCACTTTAGATATATTTTATGATAGTTATTTTACGTATTGATGATTGATCTTGGACAGCAGTGCTTTTTCACTTTTAGGGACACCCAATTAGCATAAAAAAACCCTTAATTTCAGTCAGATTTGTAACGACAATTAGGCACTAAATTAACCACTAAATTTCAATAAAAGCGATACAGTCGCCTCTCGTTAATTCGAAACTCGAAGGACCTATCCAAATATTACGATTTATCGAGAGTTTGAAATATCAAATGGTCGGAAATATTCGGAAGAAAAAATGAAAGTACGAGGTGTTAAGTAATAATTACTCCTGCAGTATGAGTAGCACAAATCTTCGCCTTGTGCTTTATTATGGTGGAGAGAGTACAAAAAGGAATTTAAATTGTTTTTAACATCACTTTTCTTACCACCTACTTCCACTTTTTCGATTAAGTCCTTCTTTTCAGCAAACGTCAAGCATCTAAACTTTCTAGGACTCATAACTAACATAAACTTTTAATCTGTACACATTACCAACGGGAAAGTAACTAAACTTGAGTGACAAACAAATATGTAATTAACAACAAATGCTCGTGCAACTTTTCTAAAATGTAGGGTACTTGCCTCTTTAATCTTATAACTTTGAATTGTAGAATGTTAGACGCTCATGAGTTCGAATTAACGCGTGGTTTTGTTGTGTAGCTATTACTTTTTTGTTTGAATTACCAAGTGTTTAAAAATGTATTGATTTTTTTCGAAATAGCAAGATATCTTCTAGGGAACTCGTGATAACTTCGAATTATAGAGAGGTTCGAATTATCGCAGGTTTGAAATAACGAGAGTCGACTGTATATAATATAAAACGTCGATCAAGTTTAAATTCCTAAAGATTGTACCGATGTCGTACTTAATTGTCGTCGAACCTGACTACAATTAAGGATTTTTTATGTCACGCTAATTGGGTATCCTTAAAAGTGAACATGCCCAGCAGCGTCATAATAGCTCGCTTGTTCAGCGTGGCAATTATGGGTATTTATTTTTAGGAGAGCCCTCTGTCTAGCAGTAAACTGAAAATGATGATGATGATAATTATTGATAAAGGTCATGTTATACTTGCTCAAGACCATACATGAAATTGACAACTAAACATGGCAATGCGTACCTACTGTTTTTCAATACTTTGTGCAACAGCAAAAGGTGCCTTCGGTTAATTTATGCAAATTCCAGTTTCGTTGTTTTCTTTACGAAGACTTATCAAGGGGGGATGGTAACTGTTCCAGTAATCTGAGGACACGATTTCACTCATTAAAGTTTATTTATTATGTAAATTTGTGTCAGCTGTCACCTGTCTGTAATTTTAACGATGTATATATTTTGAACTGGATAATTTTGACTAGGTACTCTTGATTTAAATATAGTATTTATTTTATTATTAATAATGAAAAATCTGTAATTGTTAAGTTAATTTCAGCTGACATGGTGGCATTATTAGAACTTTTTAATATATTAATAACATAAAATATCGGGTGTAAATAGTTACGCCGTTTTAAATCATACCGTAATGAATCTCTAGTTCACATGAAATATCAGTGTGTGCCTACTGTCGTTATATCGTTAATATCTAATAAATTAAAAAAAGTTGTAAAATTACAATGGTGCTGATCTTTAATTTTTACATAGATTTTCAGAGTATACGTATGTAATGTACATTGTACGTAAATTCTTTATTGTAGGTACGCAAGACACAGGTAAAAATACACGTTTATAAAAAAAAATTTACCCTGTTAGTTATCCCTGTAAGGGAACTCTTACAGTTAACCTTTGAGCGAACGGAGAATTATCATCATTTTCATCATCGTCATACTTTGCAAATTCTAACATATATAGCTCCCATAAGCTCTTTGCGAACCTACCTACTTCTTGCCATTCAAAACTTTTAGCGAGAAGGAATATTTTCATTTTAACTTTTAAAAAATATCTAAGGTTTTATTTCATGTATATAAATATTTATAATACCCACTGCCCTAATACATAAATACAAAAATAGTACTTAATACATAAATGTAGCAGTCTGCAGTTATTAGAGACATTAAATTGTGTACGTGAGACGAGTACTTATTGTTTATATATATATATATATATAAAGTTAAGCACGGGTCAGTAATACAAAACGCAATCTTGATGTAATCGATAAAATTGTTAGAAGTTAAACGTTTAAGCGCTACCGCACACAATGCTATCAATAAACTGGCTAACCTCTCAATCACGGCCCAAGACTAATAGTCCGTTTACAGTCCAGCCATCACCCCGATACAATGGCCACAATAGCCCCAAACGGCCCACAATGCCCCGTTTACCACTCAATGCCCAGAACCCGAAAAACTTGGGGAAACCCGATAAGAGTGATTAATTGGTTTAAGTCGTATTCAATGAAACGCCGCCATTTTTCGACTCAGGATAAGGCTTAGTGCCAAGATTAATTCCGCTTGAAAGTTGAAACGTTACAGTTTGTTTTTTAAACGTTGAAGTATTTCGCATTATGGCAGAAAATATGGAGGTGCTTCAAGTAAGTGCTAATAAATATTGAGTACGTTGTAAGATATAAAACGATGTCACTGAAATTTAAGGTCCCTTAAAACTGGGAGGTATACTTTATAACTGTTTTGTTGGATCATAATATATTTTGTTGTGGTTTTATATTCAATTGCTTCACCAAAGACCGGTTTTTAGGAAATGGCGTATTAAATTATTGTAGTACAGAAAAGAAAATGATACACGTTCGAAACGAACACAAGAATTAATACTGAATAATATGTTTCTTTAATTGTATAGTCCATTTAAATCGTCATTCATCGTACATCCTTTCATTAGACCCAATTGAAACGCGAGTGTTTCAAATAATTTAATAAAGAGCGCAACAAACAAACAGGTTTACTTGTACTAACATACTAGCAAATGGAAATTATAGGCTATTCAGTAAAATATGGGCTTACCAACTTTATCTGTATCTACAAAAATATTTAATATCCCAATCTGAACTGTAAAGCAAACGTAACACGGTACACTGAGCTTTAATTCGGCGGAAATGTGAGTTTGTAAGAACATAAAGGTCTTTTCATAGTAACCCTTCCGCGAGGGTTCCAATAAAGAAGTTGGTATTGTGACGAAACGCCGCTGAAAATGCTTGATGTTAAAAGATGAGTTGTGACAAGCCATCTCTCCTTTCACAGTTATAAAAACGTTTGTGAGTACGTATACGTATGGGCATAAATCAAGCAATGGCAATGACTATAGTTAGTTGGACAAGTACTCCGTAACTTACTTTCAATCGTTTTAATCAATCTCACTCGTACCAATGCTGTGTGAGCGTGATGGGATAGAAAGTAAGTTACCTACAGACTCACGGCGCGGCGTTAAACTCATGGTACGACTACAGTCCTAACAATTCTAGCTTGCGGCCTCATAATTTAGTCATCCAACTATCTCTATGGTTTTCTGACACACAACAGATTCTGACGTGCATGCATTTCTAAACGTACGAGTACTAAGTTCCACGTATGCTTGATTTATTGTCTAACAGTGTTTCTTAAGCCGGACCATACCACATTTATGTACCTGTCGCGTGTACATGTTAGTTGCACGTCTAACAAAGGGTACCTGGGAGTTCGAGAATTTCAAACTTTTCATTCGTCAGCAGAAAATAAAAAAAATCCAAAGAAATTAAAACATAAAAGTGCGTGATTATGAAAAAAGCACCCGCTCTAGCAGAGCGCAAACCCGCAGTACACGTCGGGCTTTGGTCGCAGTTACTCCATTAATGGCAATTATTGACTTAGGGTGAAGACGCATATGACAGCATGCGTATTGCGTTGCGTACGAATTTTGTCTAATGAAATCGGCCGTTTAGTATGAAACGTGTAGGTAAGCATGCGTACACGTGCGGAAAGCTGGACGCGATCCCATACCAAATTGACATTTTCTATAGACAAAATGCGTACGCATGCTGATAGATGTGTCTTCACCCTTAAATTACGTGAGTAACCCGTTTGCTAAATCTATATATATAAACGGCAATGTCCTGACTGACTGACTGACTGACTGACTGACTTAAATCAACGCACAGCCCAAACCGCTGGTCCTAGAGACTTCAAACTTGGCATGTACATTCTTCATAATGTTTAGACGCGCACTAAGAACGGATTTTTGAAAATTCATCCCGTAAAAGGGTTAAATGGGGGGTTAAAGTTTGTATGGGGAAATAAGATTAGTTGGGCTATTTTATTCGAAACTTCACAGGAATGTTTTTAATAATAAATAAGTAAACACATGTTTCAGGTTTTTTGAAAATTCATCCCTTAAAGGGGTTAAATGGAGGGTTAAAGTTGTATGGGGAAATAAGATTAGTTGGGCTATTTTATTCGAAACTTCACATGAATGTTCTTAACAATAAATAAGTAAACACATTTTTCAGGTTTTTTGAAAATTCATTCCCTATGGGGGTTAAATGGAGGGTTAAAGTTTGTAGGGGGAAATAAGATTAGTTGGGCTATTTTATTCGAAACTTCACTGGAATGTTTTTAAAAATAAATAAGTAAACACATTTTTCAGGTTTTTTGAAAATTCATTCCCTATGGGGGTTAAATGGAGGGTTAAAGTTTGTATGGGGAAATAAGATTAGTTGGGCTATTTTATTCGAAACTTCACATGAATGTTTTTAACAATAAATAAGTAAACACGTGTTTCAGGTTTTTTGAAAATTCATTCACTATGGGGGTTAAATGGAAGGTTAAAGTTTGTATGAAGGAACCAGATTCGTTGGGCTATTTAATTCAAAACTTCATAGAAGTGTTCTTGCCAATGAAAATGTAGGTACTTATCTACATACCATGTTATATATGAGTAACATAGGTACGATGAATACGTAGATACTTTTATAATATTAAATTTTGGTAATTAATGCAGTTTGCTACATAAAAGGTCATTGTGAGGTTTTATTTTCTAAGTCTAGACAAAACCATATTTATTTGTTTGTTTGTTAAATATATCTACAATTTTGTATGGCGACATATGATTCAAAGCGAACGAATTTCAAATGTTTGTTAGACAGCTCGCGGACAGTATATGTATAAGCAGCGCGGGTACGCGGGCCGCCTCACTGTAAATTCAGCTTTCTAATTCGTGTAGTTCATTTGCAATTAAGTATTTAATTATGTCATACTAATATGCTGTTCAATGAAACAGACTTCAAACAGAATGTAATAAGGTAAGATTCTACTTAGGTTTAGGAAAGGTTAGAACTGCGACCCCTCACAGAAACGAACGGCTATCAAAGTAGGTTTTGGGTTAGATTAGAAATGCGACTCCACACAGAAACGAACGACTATCAAAGGAGGTTCAGGTTAGGTTTGAATAGTAACCCCACACAGCAACGAACGGCTTTGAAAGTAGGTTTATGTTAGGTTTGAACTCCAACCCCACACAGAAACTAACGGCTATTAAAGTAGGTTTAGGTTAGGTTAGAACTGCGACCCCACACATAAGTAAACGGCTATCAAAGTAGTTTAAGGTTAGGTTAAAACTGCGACCATTGCGATTCCACGCAGAAATGAACGGTTATTCAAATAGGTTTAGGTTAGGTTAGAACTGTGACCCCACAGATAAGCAAACAGCTATCAAAGTAGGTTCAGGTTAGGTTAGAACTGCGACCCCACACATAAGCAAACGGCTATCAAAGTAGGTTTAGGTTAAGTAAGAACTGCGACCAGTGCGACCCCACACAGAAACGAACGGCTATTAAAATAGGTTTATGTTAGGGTAAAACTGTGACCCCACACATAAGCGAACAACTATCAAAGAAGGTTTAGGTTAGGTTAGAACTGCGACCCCACACAACAGCAAACGGCTATCAAAGTAGGTTTAGTTTAGGTTAGAACTGCGACCCCACACATAAGCGAACAGCTATCAAAGTAGGTTTAGGTTAGGTTAGAATTGCGACCCCACACAAAAGAAAACGGCTATCAAAGTAGGTTAGGTTAGAACTGCGACCCCACACAAAAGAAAACGGCTATCAAAGTAGGTTAGGTTAGAACTGCGACCCCACACAAAAGCAAACGGCTATCAAAGTAGGTTTAGGTTTGGTTAGAACTACGATCAGTGCGACCCCACATAGAAACGAACGGCTATTAAAATATGTTTAAGTTAGGTTACAACTGTGACCCCACACATAAGCGAACAGCTATCAAAGTAGGTTCATGGTTAGTTTAGAACTGCGGAATAAATATTACTAAATTTAAACCAAACTAAAATAAGAACCCGTAAAGGGAAACCTCAAGCACCATTCAAAATTCCCTGATTTAAATTTACTAAAAACTATTCTTCGACAGAATGACTTGTCGATGAAATGAAAATACTTGAACCGTCGTTACCTTTGAAACAACATTCGATTAAATGATTGTCAACAAGTCAAGGCGAAACCCAAAAAAATATCACAAATATTAAACTTATTTCGGCCACTTTTGAATCTCTTGAGAAAAAAACAAAATAGGATTCATTATTTGCAGGAAACCGTGTAACATGCATAATATATAACTACATACAATCGAAGTGGTAATCGCGGCTTCGCACGCGTAGATTTTGGACTTCTATGAAAAAAAATGTTTTCAACCGACTTCAAAAAAGAAGGAGGTTACCATTTCGATTGTATGTAGTTATATATTATGCATGTTACACGGTTTCCTGCAAATCATGAATCCTATTTTGTTTTTTTTCTCAAGAGATTCAAAAGTGGCCGAAATAAGTTTAATATTTGTGATATTTTTTTTGGGTTTCGCCTTGACTTGTTGACAATCATTTAATCGAATGTTGTTTCAAAGATAACGACGGTTCAAGTATTTTCATTTCATCGACAAGTCATTCTGTCGAAGAATAGTTTTTAGTAAATTTAAATCAGGGAATTTTGAATGGTGCTTGAGGTTTCCCTTTACGGGTTCTTATTTTAGTTTGGTTTAAATTTAGTAATATTTATTCCGCAGTTCTAAACTAACCATGAACCTACTTTGATAGCTGTTCGCTTATGTGTGGGGTCACAGTTGTAACCTAACTTAAACATATTTTAATAGCCGTTCGTTTCTATGTGGGGTCGCACTGATCGTAGTTCTAACCAAACCTAAACCTACTTTGATAGCTGTTTGCTTTTGTGTGGGGTCGCAGTTCTAACCTAACCTACTTTGATAGCCGTTTTCTTTTGTGTGGGGTCACAGTTCTAACCTAACCTACTTTGATAGCCATTTTCTTTTGTATGGGGTCGCAATTCTAACCTAACCTAAACCTACTTTGATAGCTGTTCGCTTATGTGTGGGGTCGCAGTTCTAACCTAAACTAAACCTACTTTGATAGCCGTTTGCTGTTGTGTGGGATCGCAGTTCTAACCTAACCTAAACCTTCTTTGATAGTTGTTCGCTTATGTGTGGGGTCACAGTTTTACCCTAACATAAACCTATTTTAATAGCCGTTCGTTTCTGTGTGGGGTCGCACTGGTCGCAGTTCTTACTTAACCTAAACCTACTTTGATAGCCGTTTGCTTATGTGTGGGGTCGCAGTTCTAACCTAACCTGAACCTACTTTGATAGCTGTTTGCTTATCTGTGGGGTCACAGTTCTAACCTAACCTAAACCTATTTGAATAACCGTTCATTTCTGCGTGGAATCGCAATGGTCGCAGTTTTAACCTAACCTTAAACTACTTTGATAGCCGTTTGCTTATGTGTGGGGTCGCAGTTCTAACCTAACCTAAACCTACTTTAATAGCCGTTAGTTTCTGTGTGGGGTTGGAGTTCAAACCTAACATAAACCTACTTTCAAAGCCGTTCGTTGCTGTGTGGGGTTACTATTCAAACCTAACCTGAACCTCCTTTGATAGTCGTTCGTTTCTGTGTGGAGTCGCATTTCTAATCTAACCCAAAACCTACTTTGATAGCCGTTCGTTTCTGTGAGGGGTCGCAGTTCTAACCTTTCCTAAACCTAAGTAGAATCTTACCTTATTACATTCTGTTTGAAGTCTGTTTCATTGAACAGCATATTAGTATGACATAATTAAATACTTAATTGCAAATGAACTACACGAATTAGAAAGCTGAATTTACAGTGAGGCGGCCCGCGTACCCGCGCTGCTTATACATATACTGTCCGCGAGCTGTCTAACAAACATTTGAAATTCGTTCGCTTTGAATCATATGTCGCCATACAAAATTGTAGATATATTTAACAAACAAACAAATAAATATGGTTTTGTCTAGACTTAGAAAATAAAACCTCACAATGACCTTTTATGTAGCAAACTGCATTAATTACCAAAATTTAATATTATAAAAGTATCTACGTATTCATCGTACCTATGTTACTCATATATAACATGGTATGTAGATAAGTACCTACATCTTCATTGGCAAGAACACTTCTATGAAGTTTTGAATTAAATAGCCCAACGAATCTGGTTCCTTCATACAAACTTTAACCTTCCATTTAACCCCCATAGTGAATGAATTTTCAAAAAACCTGAAACACGTGTTTACTTATTTATTGTTAAAAACATTCATGTGAAGTTTCGAATAAAATAGCCCAACTAATCTTATTTCCCCATACAAACTTTAACCCTCCATTCAACCCCTTTAAGGGATGAATTTTCAAAAAACCTGAAAAATGTGTTTACTTATTTATTTTTAAAAACATTCCAGTGAAGTTTCGAATAAAATAGCCCAACTAATCTTATTTCCCCCTACAAACTTTAACCCTCCATTTAACCCCCATAGGGAATGAATTTTCAAAAAACCTGAAATATGTGTTTACTTATTTATTATTAAGAACATTCATGTGAAGTTTCGAATAAAATAGCCCAACTAATCTTATTTCCCCATACAAACTTTAACCCTCCATTTAACCCCTTTAAGGGATGAATTTTCAAAAAACCTGAAACATGTGTTTACTTATTTATTATTAAAAACATTCCTGTGAAGTTTCGAATAAAATAGCCCAACTAATCTTATTTCCCCATACAAACTTTAACCCCCCATTTAACCCTTTTACGGGATGAATTTTCAAAAATCCGTTCTTAGTGCGCGTCTAAACATTATGAAGAATGTACATGCCAAGTTTGAAGTCTCTAGGACCAGCGGTTTGGGCTGTGCGTTGATTTAAGTCAGTCAGTCAGTCAGTCAGTCAGTCAGTCAGGACATTGCCGTTTATATATGTAGATTAAATCTGAAATATCCTTTACTTTTCATGGTACGGCTACTGCTACTGCTACTGTACTACATTTGAGGAGTGTCTTTTCAAAAGGGCTTATTTCATGTTTGAACTTTTTTTGGAAAATTGAGACACATAAATCCACGGTTTTCGTTTCGATATTCTTACTGTGTTTTTGATATAGTATTTAAGTAAGTTGATATATATGTTACGGCACTAAATCTCTTGCTTTACCAACTTAATTATTAAGTTAATTAACCATACACATTCAGAATTAAGCACTTTGATGCGAAACTTTTAGAATTTAGTCGTTTTGTTACGGTCTTGTGAGTTTATCCAATAATACACAAGCTGTTTTTCAAGCAAATTTTGCAAACCCTTTATTTATACAAAAAGTACTTAATACTAAGTTATCCTTATCTTAATAAAATATACACTTATAAAAGCTCATATCTTTCTCTTACTGCAAGGGAGAAATAGGTCCTTTTGATACGGACTTTGTAATTTTAACATTTTAGAGGACAAGAAGAGACTTATTAGGAGTGGAAATTCAGAGCATATATGTATTTTTCTCTTATTACCAAAACTAAGTTGAAAGTGGAAATAAGTCCTTTAGAAAAAACACCCTTAATTTTTACTTACAATTTCAATTTCAGTAGCGTGATGTAAGTCAAGTCTTTTCCCCTCACTAGCTCGTAAAGTGCTCGTTTATCCTTTAATACGAACGTGTAAAAACGCATATTATTCACTTGTGTGGCAAAGTAATGACCTTGGTTTTGGAATAACAAAACGTAAAATGCTCATGGAAATCGTTCCATATTAATGATAATTAAATAATTTGTTTGAGAATTTAGTGTTAAATACAAACCTTTACATAATATGAGGATTTTAACATATAAAAATCCTAAAATTCCATAAGTAACAATTGTTTTAGTGAATGATGATAAGATGACTAGATGCAATCACAAAACGCAGAAAATGTCAACGTCAACATTGTCAAAGATTATTATAGGTTATAATCTTTATTTACCGACTCGAACACGCATAAAAATAGTAAACTAAACAACTTTCAGGGTGTTCTGTTATAATTTTGTAAAAATAATGAATGAGAATGATTTAATAATGCATTGGCGTTGGTATGCAACTACAGGAATGTGTTAAAATCGTGCTGCGTTTACTTTTTCGTCCTAAGTTTATTGCGACAAAATCTTGCATTAAATACATGATGCATTTGGAAAATTATTATCACTAACCCGATGATGATTGTAATGTGAACAAATAATTACCTTTTTTGAGTTTCCTCGCTATAGTGAGGGGAAAAGTTTTGTGTTACACACGGGTGCAAATGTATTTACTTCTCGTATGTTAAAACACTCGCTGCGCTCAGGATTCTATTTTAGAACCACGAGCTTCGCTCGTGGTTCAACTATAGAATCCTTTCGCTTGCTCGTGTTTGAATTTCATACTCGCGGGTAAAATACAACTTTGCACCCTTGTATAACAAATAACTTTTGTACCATCGTTGGCGTGATAAAGACAAATGCTCAATAGTTTCGGTTTTCAAAGACCGTGGTAAGCCTTTAGATACATGCACACTTTGCACACGTCACATTAGCTCGACATGCAGCTATGATGTGATTTGTGTTGCGCTGTGATTGCAACCGTCGCAAGAATGTAATTAATTATCAGGTAGGTATTATTAATTGATCTGGTTCGATGCTTAAATACGTACTGAATACCTATAGGCTCTTAACTTTCATAAGGTTTCCTGTAATGAACATCGATTAAAAATGATGACATAGGAATTTCAAATATTACTGTTACATACTATTTTAGGTTTAAGTGACACCTTATTCATAAACGTCTCCTAACTTAACAAGCAGCTAAGTGTTGCTTGTCTTCGTCTTATAGATTTTTGTCGGTCTTATAAACATACCCCCTTATTCATAAACGTTTGCTAACTTAACAAGCCGCTAATAATTGTTTGTCCCTTTCGGGCTTAACAATGTGTCCATAAGAGCAAAACGGACAAACAATTATTAGCGGCTTGTTAAGTTAGCAGACGTTTATGAATAAGGGGGTTAATGCTTTGTTAAATTAAAAGACGTAAGCGATTTACAGGTTTTGCGTATATGAAACATGACATTTCTTACGAACACTAGGTACTAGTTGGGTACATCGTATTTTCAATTTTACTCTAAGGCCAGCCGTACACCTGTAAGTTCTTACGTAAGTTATAGAGACGGGGCTATACTAAGGAATGAGATAGCGATATTCACCTCTCATTCCGTAGTATAGCTCCGTCCCTACAAACTACGTAAGAACTTACAGTTGTACAGCTGGTCTAAATCGTGACCAAACGTAGGTACTAGGGATGTAACGGAGTTCTGCTTTCGCTTCTGTTTCTTCGGAACTTCCGTTTTGTTTTACACATCCGCTTCTGTTCTGGTTCTGTTATTTTTAAAACAGAAGTCATAGCGGATGTCGGAGCCTAGCGCGACGGTGCAACATGAACGGCATACATCCAATACCAACAGGTTTAAATACCTGTCATTCGCTCATTTCTCCGCTTGCCATCTCTCTACCTAACCTTAACATCTCGTCTACTTAGCTCTCACTCGAGCTCCGCTTCTGGTTCCGGTTCTGTTTTCGGTTCCGCTTCCGCTTCTGCTTTCGTTAAACTAAATTCAAAACTTCTGCTTCCGCTTCCGTTAAAACACATCCGGTAAAATCTAGGTAAAAATATCGAGCAGCAATGTACAGTACCCGGCGATAAAGTTTGCACATCGGTCTTTGGAAAGAGACAAATAATATTGCATAAACGTTACATATGTTTGAGTGGGACTACGCTCTATAAGGCCGAGTCTCTCTTTACAGAGTCGATGTGCAAACTTTATCGCCGGTACTGTATGTAATACGAACACTGTAATAAATTAAATAAGTAAATTGCGATGGTACCTACAATTGCATAGGTACTGAATTAAAATTGTAGTGAAATAAACCGGCCAAGAGCATGTCGGGCCATGCTCAGTGTAGGATTCCGAAGTTATTCAAAATCATTATTCAAAAAAGTTTTATTTTAAAGTACTGTAAGAGCCCATGATTCATGATTTTTTTCATATTTTTAGACATTTGAAAATTTGATTTCTTATGTAGAGCCTTTACAAATTACACCAGCTGCTTAAGGTAGGTAATATTAAAAATACACGCTAAAGGATTTAGGTAATATACACGTATCGTTAGTTTCTGAAAATTGTATTACTTATCTTTATAATATATTTGATTCCTATACCTAAAGATTATATTTCTTATAAATACCTATATTTTTATAAGATTGCCTTAAATATTAACCTGTTAAATAAAAAATCGCGAAACGGTAGAAACTGTTGGGGTAGGTACATTATTTGAAAAAGAAAAAGTAATCCGTTCATTCCATTTGAATTGAAATGAAGGGTCCAGTGCTTAAAAAAATCAGGGCAACACCTTATTCTGTTAAAAGTAAGGTGGTTTTTCCTTCTGTAATTTGAATTGACTAGACACGTTCTTTCCGTGGACCCTTCAAATGATCTTCCGTAATATGCTAAAATGCTAACAGGATTTCTGTTAGTTACTTCAGTATAGTTAGTCACAAAGATGAGTATACTATACCATACTCCATCCACTAACATCCTCTTAATTCTTTATAATTGTATAGGTACTTCTGATAAACAGCAGATGACACCAGGACATGTTATTAGTCGAGGAACTAATTAGGGTTGACACGCAACGTCATAATTTGAGAGGTTGCGTCAATTTAAATATTTTCGTAGTGATTTAAATATTTGGTGGCAATATGCGTCAAGTTACTTCATTAGTACCGCAACGTAGATGGTTTATTTTTGGATATTATTTGATGATTTAGAGTTATAAAAAACACTGTTTTAAATGAAAGGAAATGCTTATATTGTTAATAATAATTTCATTTGGTCAAAAGTTGAATGTGTTCATGATTCAGGTTTAGAATTACAGTAATGACACGGCCACAGTTACCGCGAACACCGAAGTTCGTAAATTTCGGGGGTTTATCTCTGTCACTCCAACGAAAGCGTCATTAGAGTGACAGAGAAAAGTCCCCGAAATTTCCGAACTTCGGTGTTCGCGATAGCAGGCCAGGGCGTTTCGACAAGTTGCCATCGCTAACGCTTAATCG
>JALPQI010018248.1:0-17285 GCA_025490895.1 Thaumatotibia leucotreta
TTGGCCGATGACTAATTTTGAATTCTCGTAGACGAAGAAATTTTTATTATTTCAACTAGTTTTGACATACTGAAATTTTAACGCAACAAAGATTCGTATTTAACTGACATATCATCGGGGAACATCGGTCATGTCGCGATCGTGCCTACTAACGAAAAATACCGAATCCATAATAGGTATTACACGACCAAATGGCATCCATTGCCAAGTGGCTCAACATTCCCATGTGGTGACTGTACGTACGTAATCTAGGTATGGCAAAAAATATCACTGTAATTTGACAACTATCAATGTCAATACATATATATTAAGAAAAAGTGAATCCACGAAGGTTTTATATCTAGAGAACTAGAAGAACTAGTATCTATAATAAATCTACACTTTAACAAACTTTTGTATTTATTGACTAGGAATCAAATTATATGTCAAGTAAGAAATAAATTAAATGATTAATTATTTAATCAATTTTGGAGTCATGTCCACATTATTGCGAACAATGACGCAAATTTTTGCGATCTCTGCTCATTATAGACAACGGAAATTATTTGTATATACTGGAATTTTTTGGCATCGGTAATATAGACTGTTTTTTTTATTCATCGGCCAAATTTAATAGGGATTGAGGTCATATTGATAAACTTTTACTATGGAAAAAAATCTGTAAAACCATACATTTCCGCCTACCAATACCTGTAGGGTAGGTATGTGTATGTGGCTGCGGAAAAAATGGTATTTTAGAATCATTGCAGGTTATGAAAGCCCTAAAATGCATACAGGTGTTTTCGTGATTACGCACTGCAAGTGGCATGCGCTGTGCAAATAACTAATGCTCTGAGAAGCCTTGCAACCGCGCGGGCACTTTTTAGCATTCTTCCTTGTACAAATAAATATAATTTAAGAAGGAATGTTTTGGAGTTTATACCCTGGATAAATATGTCATATTTATATGGCCTGCTCCGAGATATATTTAAGTAATATTTTACGCGAATATAATATATTAATATTCTATCAATATTGGATGTCATATACCAAAGAAAAATGACCAAGATCACCAACGGTCGAGATGGAAAAATAAAAAAGCACAAATCAAAATATTTAGTAGGTAAATAAATAATTTGATTTGTGTTTTCACAAAAAGTTCAATATTAATATTCTATTTCGATGGTTTTACTTATACTTAGAGAAACTAAAATTATGGTGACTAAGTACGTGGCTTACTACCGCGAAAATCGAAATTCGTTTTCGAGGATTTTTCTCTGTTACACAAACGAAGCCGTCATTAGAGTGAGGGAGACAAATCGATTTCGAATTTTACGAATTTCTTTTATCGCGGTAGGGCCGCTGAGTCTTAAAGAAGCAAAGTTAATAAATATCTAGGTAATATGATTGAAAACTATGTACATTCAAAATACCTACATAAAAAATATACGTTGCTGACTGTGCCTCTATATGATTCATAATGTACCTATTCTAATCTATCATCGAGTATGTAATCTCATGTCTTATTGTCGTGTCATGCCTTTCGAGATCCATAACAGTGCATGTAATTGATGCATTACCATTGTAAGTTTTTAAGACATTGTTCAGTTAAGCTTTAGGTTACTTGTTGTGCAAATATTTATGTATATTTGCATTAACTAAAGGAAAACGCAAAGCCGACCTAACATAAAACATTTTAGTAATTAATGTAATTATGCCTACATTGCCTACTCGTAGTTAGATACATTCAAAATAATGGCATTTGTTTTCAGCGCTATTTTTCTATGTTTACCCCTAGCGGTGTTTTCATACAAATGTACGTCATTGTGACGTAAAGCTGTGGGTTTACCTACATTTATTAAATAACCTCGTGTTATTTTTGTAAACGTGGAAGAGGGCCACCGAGACGGCCCTGTCAGTCCGTCCCGTTTCACGCTGTCAGCAACTTGGTGTCCGTTTTTTTTAATTTTACTCTGGCGATTTGGGTATGTCAAATTTTTTGAAGTGGTGTAAATTATATTTTATTTGGATGATAGGCTTCCTAAGGATCACGAAAAACCAGTTATTTTATTTTTTATAACTATTAATTTATTATTAATATTATTTATAATATTTTTAATTTATGGCTCACAAGCTAAACGACTTTTGCGCTACTGAAAATTAAAAAAAAAAACACATGATGGTTGTCAAATATGTCACTGTCAAAAATAACTACGTATATAATAACAATAAAAACGTGTTATTGAGTATAATTTTGATACATAGAATAGTCACTACACTCACATTGAAATGCTCTTCACAAACATATAGGGTCCGTTTCGGGCAATTTATATCCAACGCGTGACACCAAGTTGGTTGTAAACATTTTGGTACACATAGAAAAGCTGAGTCGGGAAAGTCGCGTCTGTATTTCTTACAGCTGGGTACGAAGCACATGAGCATATCTCTGTAATACTCCGTCATGGTTCGGGTGCAGTCACTATTCATTGTATCTAGATGTACGTGAAGCAGTCCAATAGTCAAAACCAGGGTCGTCAGAAAGGCAAGAAAACGTAGTCCAAAAAGCAGAGCGTAGGTAGTCACAGGAAGATCCAAACCAAACGTTGTCCAAAATATCGTGCAGGGGTCATGAAGTAGTGCGGCAAGATCAAGAGTCCAAAATTCGTGCTGAGGTCGTTAAAAATATTCTATAAATCACTGAAACCACCAAATGCAATCGAACGAACCAAACCGTTGAAAGACGTCGTTATTTTTGACAGTGACATATTTGACAACCATCATGTGTTTTTTTTTAATTTTCAGTAGCGCAAAAGTCGTTTAGCTTGTGAGCCATAAATTAAAAATATTATAAATAATATTAATAATAAATTAATAGTTATAAAAATAAAATAACTGGTTTTTCGTGATCCTTAGGAAGCCTATCATCCAAATAAAATATAATTTACACCACTTCAAAAAACTTGACATACCCAATTAACCGCATTATAAGAAAACAATACATTTTCCGACTCTGTATTATTGTTTATTATCAACAATAAAGTATTCACTTAAAATTTTCTAATTCTGACATCTCTACTCGGTAATAGAAAGTAGGTACATGTCATCATATCTCTGATTTCAATTTGTCAAGTATTCGGATAAGCGAAAATTTCCCATCTATATTGAGAAAATAATGACCAAATGAAAACATTGAAAAACAACTTCAACAATCGATTTCTACAAAATCCCATCATCAGACCCCGACTTGGTGCCAACGGGACCATCTCAGGGTCATTATTTTCCTTTAAAATATTTTAAATCGGTTCACGATTCTCGGAGATATCGATCGAGTAACATACATACAAGAAAAACAGTCGAATTGAGAACCTCCTCCTTTTTTGAAGTCGCTTAAAAACATAGTAATTCAAAATAATTAACAATTTTACGGATTATGAAAAATACCGATTTTAAACCCATAAACTTTCTTGCCCCAGAGAAAAACCGTCAAACGATCTGCGTTTACGACTTTACACTAAAACGTCCGACTTGACATTTCATTCACACGACCTCCAACCCTCCAGAAATTGGATAACACATTGTATAATACCTATGTCAATAACCTCCAAAACACGAAGAGAGAACCTTGGGTAAAAATACTCCCGTTGCGAAACTGTTGGCTCCCGTCCACGGGACTGACCGGTCTGATAACGCTTTAATAAAATAGCACTCTAAATGATATGCCCGATATGCGATTGGGCATGGTTGAAGCGATCGATGGTATGAAATCACGCCGTTTTGTTTACATTATAGGTTAAGTACCTTTTGCGTGTTTCGGCGCTTTTACGGCATAAACAAATAACGTTCCTATGGAACAAACTTTTTCATGACTTCCTGGATTAGCGTTCCTCTAGTGTTTAAATCTCACTTCCGTGTGCATGTTATTGAAGAATTGTCTGTATTTTAATCGATTTTACGGTACCTATCTTTATAATTTTTTTTTATTTGAACCTACAACAATAAGTACACAGTTTCAGAAATTAAAAGTATCATGATGCACATTTAAAAGCTATGCGCCATATTATTTACTGAAGATCACAGCATCCACTAATAGAAAAAACAAACAGGTTGCGCTTCTTATTACACACTTAGTTTGCTAAGAATCTTAAGTTTAATTTATAAAACTAGTTTTCTTTTCGGAGTAGTTTATTTACCTTCAGGTTTTTGTGACAATCCAATCTATTACTGTTACGAATATGTAACAGTATGCTTAGCACAGCATTGGCGCGACAGTATCTCGCCGCAAGATAGACTATCCGTCCCTCTTTTGTTAATATAGCTAGTAAAGGACGGGAGATCTATCTCGCGGCGACATACTGTCGCACCAACCATGTGCTAAGCCTGCAGGGCAGGGTTCAAGAAAAAAGGTCAATTTTCGATCATACTGCCAGTACTATCGGCTACTACAAGTTTTATAACAGGCATCTAAAGAGTAGGCTAATCGCCTGGTGATAAACAACTATTTACCGTCATTCAGGAATGCCTACCACACCAGCGGTGTCACCTACGAGTTGTTTATTTCGCAAACAACAAAAACAACAAGAATGTTACACTAGAGTCCCAAGACCTGCGGCCCTATCGCGTTCTTCGAGATCCTCAAATTTCGAGGTTTTATCTCTATCACTCTAATGACGTCTTCCTTGGAATGACAAAGACAAATCCTCGATATTTACGTGTTTCGAAGTTCACGGTAGTAACCCTTCCTTGCCTGCTCATTTAGTACTTCCTCCACATCTTCGATGCCATCTTGATTTCCAAACTGGTTTTCCCGCAACCGAATTGATAGTACGACAATGACACAGCCGTAGTTTTACGCAAGATCCTCGTACTAAGTGATACGTGTGTGGTAATTGAGGCGAAGTGTATTGAGTTGAGTCACGCTTGTTTTCAAGTTCCGTCATCAATTATTATGTAGATGTAGATACGAATAATTGTCTACTATGACAAAATATCAGTATCACATAGCGTAGATGCATCAAATAATGTAAGGAATTCTCCCATAGCTTTCCATGATATTCTTGATATTTCAAATCTTGTAATCAAAATGGAATCTAATTGTTTATTGCACGCTATCGCCAATTCGCTACAGTTGTGCCTAAGTATTGATATTTCATTCATTCATACTGTTACGCCGGTGGTTTGATAAAAACTACAAATATGATTTTAGACACGTTAGAAGCGTTTTCAGCAGGCTGAAATGCGTTTTCAAGCCGTTTCAGAAGGTCCTCTTTCACATACTACAAAATCAAATATTCACCCCAGATACCGTCGTTTTCAGGCGCCTGAAACATGTTTTCAGGCCGTTTCAGGATACCCTCTATCGGATGGCGCAATAACCTGAAAACCCGTTTTCAGGCGTTTTCAGGACCCCTTTTGGGCCTCTCAAGTACAAATCGGTATATAGCTAAATTTCCCATAGGAGTGAAAGAGAAAGCACTATTAGATAGAGACAGCACGAGAGAATGTTCTGGAAGGATGTGAACGAGACAGCTATAGAGAGAACATTCTGGACGGGTGTGAAAGAGAAACCTGTAGAAAAAGACAGCGATACTCTAGAATGTTCGCGCACCTAACTCGGGAACTTTCTAGAGTCGAATCTTCTCGTACTTTGTAGATTTGAGTGGCTGGTATAAATACACAGCATGACCCGGCCGGGAGTGGTTTCAATTGAGACAGCGAAGAGATAACATCAAGAGCGAAAACTGCGATTCTAACGGCGAGTTTGAGAGTGTAAAAGTGAAACAGTGTGACGTGTTAAGTGTGTGATCAGTGTTTTAGTTTGGTGTTTGTTCTTTTAATTATTAATTAAAGTCTCAGTTTTAATTAGTGGCTTATTTATACATTTTCTATAGAAAACCCACCCCACGAACGTAACATTTGGTGTCAGAAGTGGGATAGAAAATGGGTATTACGCCACGTGACAACGAGACCGAGCCAAAAGGAGTTGTGCCCCGGAGCCAAACTGCACGTGAGGAACCTGCAGCGCAGGAGGATATTGCAGCACGTGAAGAGCCTCCAGCAGCACCGGGAGGTGGAAAATTTAAGGCACCTCCTTTTGATGGAACGTCTTCGTGGGCGGCGTACAAGCTACAGTTTGAGTCCGTGTCCAAAGCAAACGGTTGGAGTAAAGAGCAAGCGTTGACGGCTCTGACGCTGGCACTTCGTGACGAGGCTCTTACAATTCTAGAAGCTCTTGGAAAAGAGCAAACTTACGACCGGCTTCTAGAAGCATTAGAAGCCCGTTACGGAGACAGTCATCTGGAACATGTCTACCGAGCTCAGCTGAAAGACATAACGCAGGGACGTAATGAAACATTGCAACAATGGGCCCTGGAAATTGAAAAGCTGGTCAGAAAGGCATACCAACGTTCAGCTGACTCTTTGATAAAAACCATGCTGGTGCAGGCATTTGTTGATGGGATCCGAGATTTGGAAGTAAGGGTGGCAGTACGACTAGGGCACCACGAAAGCCTTAAGGATGCCGTAGCTCATGCCCTAGAAGTTGAAGCTGTACGCCAAGATCCATCAAGATCGTATAAGCTACGTGAGGTATCTGCTAGGGAGCCGATTGCACCTCGTCGGGAGTTTGGGCCACGATGTTACCATTGTGGAGAACGTGGCCATATACAAATTAGTTGCCCGAAAAGAAGCAGCAGGAGAGAACGAGTTGAATCCCCTGTGACCAGGAATAAAGGCTCTGTACGACCAGAGCCGCAGCAGGGAAACGAGTAAGAGCCAGGACTAAGGGACGAGTGCTGGCTGGAGGTCGAAATGTCCCAGTAGTGATCTCACAAGTCAACGACGGGAATAGTCTGGTCGTCAAGGGAGAAATTGGTGGAATACCATGTAACCTTACTATCGACACCGGAGCTTCTCAGACGGTGATTAATTCTTGGCTTCTGAAACACCTGACTCGAGGTTGTGTAGTCCAACCAAAGCATCTACAGCTGCTTACAGCCACTGGCCAGCATATTCCCATCAAGGGGGAGACAGGAGTGGATTTAAGAATCGGCAAGCACATTTATTGGCATAAAGTGATTGTTGCCGACATAATTGACGACTGTATTATTGGACTAGATTTTATGAGGTGCCATGGTTATAAAATTGACATGGAAGTTGGAGTCCTGAAAACTAGATTTGATGAGGTTCCTATGGAAGGAGGAATTAGTGGGAATGTTTACTGCTCTAGAAGAACTGTTCTCCTACCAAAGGCACAGGTTCTAGTTCCAGTGCATTTACCAGGAACAGCAAGTCAGGGAGGTCGTCGATGTGTAGTTGTGGAAAAAGTATCCAACGGTAAACCATGGATGGCAGCTCGTACAGAGTGGTTACGAAGATCAATGACGTTACGTATCGGATACGGAGGAATTTACGAAGCCCATGCAAGATTGTGCACGTTGACCGGCTCGCCAAATACCACGGAAATAATGATGCTCGGGACGAGCATGTCTTAGGAGGGGGTAGTGTTACGCCGGTGGTTTGATAAAAACTACAAATATGATTTTAGACACGTTAGAAGCGTTTTCAGCAGGCTGAAATGCGTTTTCAAGCCGTTTCAGGATACCCTCTATCGGATGGCGCAATAACCTGAAAACCCGTTTTCAGGCGTTTTCAGGACCCCTTTTGGGCCTCTCAAGTACAAATCGGTATATAGCTAAATTTCCCATAGGAGTGAAAGAGAAAGCACTATTAGATAGAGACAGCACGAGAGAATGTTCTGGAAGGATGTGAACGAGACAGCTATAGAGAGAACATTCTGGACGGGTGTGAAAGAGAAACCTGTAGAAAAAGACAGCGATACTCTAGAATGTTCGCGCACCTAACTCGGGAACTTTCTAGAGTCGAATCTTCTCGTACTTTGTAGATTTGAGTGGCTGGTATAAATACACAGCATGACCCGGCCGGGAGTGGTTTCAATTGAGACAGCGAAGAGATAACATCAAGAGCGAAAACTGCGATTCTAACGGCGAGTTTGAGAGTGTAAAAGTGAAACAGTGTGACGTGTTAAGTGTGTGATCAGTGTTTTAGTTTGGTGTTTGTTCTTTTAATTAGTAATTAAAGTCTCAGTTTTAATTAGTGGCTTATTTATACATTTTCTATAGAAAACCCACCCCACGAACGTAACAATACTTTCATTCGCATATTTATTGTTTTTTACAAATTACAAATAAAGCCTTTAAGGTAAACGGCCACTATTACGTGATAGTACGCTATTACGGTAGTTTTCACTTCCTCGCAAATAATAAGGAATCAGAATATCCTATGTTTAAATTATAAACGGGTAAAAAATCTTCGTTATTTAAGCTTTTTAACAAACGAAATTTCAAAATTATTATACCTACACTTGTCGCGATACGTCACTAGGAACAGTCAGAGTGCCGCGAACAGCTATTTGGTGTGCACACGCCGAGCGTAGCCGTAAGGTTCGCGCTCTCATTTGTTAAGCTCATAAAACGCCAAAAGTAAGTCCTTTTGATTTAATATTTCTAGAGTGTTTCTTTGAGTTCTTTAACTATCACTTCGACACAGAAAAAGGTAATATTTAAACATAGAAGTTGCTAAAAATTGCAATTGATTGACTCACGGAATAAGGTGCACCTAATTTTTGGTATGTCCCTTATTTCGTGATACTACCGAAATAAGGGAATTCTTGACTTATTTTAATTGATTGTTTATTAATATAACAACTAAAGTAAATTGTATTGTAAATGAAAAACTAGATACTGTATTTACTTAAGTTTAATTTGAGCTATTTCCGGTATAGGTTTTTTTCTCTTGAATTCTCATAAAACGACTTTAAACCTGACCCAAGTTCACAGTTTTTAGGTAAATTCACATATTACTTACCAGCATAAATTTGGTTATAATTAGGTTTACTTTACTTATTTTTGTGTTTGTTTGTTACATTTAAGATTGTTTATAACTCATCTACGTAATTTATATATTAACTTAAAAAAAGAATCGCGGGAATTTCAAAAAGTCAGTATCACGAATTTAGGAACCAGCATTTATTACTTTTCCCTAATTTCGTGATAGTGTAAACTTTAGTAGGGGGTAACAAAAAAACATGTAAGTATCGTAAATTTACCGATAGAGAGACAGTAGGGTAGACCGAGGAGAATCGGATCACCTGGCGAATCGGATCAAGGTCAAAAATACCTATATTACTATATTAATGTTTTAAACATTTCTTCAAACTGAGCGCAATTCAGTTGAGCCACATTTCCTCGTAGGGTAGGCCGAGGAGAATCGGATCACCGGGCGAATCGGATCAAGGTCAAAAATACCCATATTAGTGTTTTCACATTTCGTCAAATTGAGCGCAATTAAAATGAGCCACATTTCCTCTCTTTGTCCTCGATCGTTTAATAAAATAATAGTTATTTATGGGGCTGGCACATAATAAGAGGCATTAAACACGAGTGTGGTTCATAATATGATCACACGAGTGTTATAATGCCTAATTATGTACAGTCACATACATAACCGTATACTTAATTACTTATGTTCTGATTTTAATTTAAGGTAGACCGAAGCGAATCGGATCAAGGTCCGAAATCTCTACGTTTTTTTTTAATTAACGATTAAGGACAACGAGAGGAAGTGTTGCTCAACTGAAGTGTGCTATTGAGCACATTTAGTATTTAAAAAATCTTCAAATTGTTGAAGAATCTTTTAAAATACTACGGGTGCGTTTTACCAAATTTTGATTCTAAGAATAATGCTTACTCTGGGATAGTAATGTCAAAACTCCGTAGTAATTTGTCACTAGTATCTGAGAGTAAGCGCTATTCTTAGAATAAAAGTGTGGTAAACTCGAGCCTTAGAGATTTTGGACCTTGATCCGATTCGCCCGCTGATCCGATTTACCCCGGTCTACCCTAATTAATGTTTATTTCGTTATCAATCAAAGAGAGGTTTATTGTTTAATGTTCAAGTTTATTTAAGTTTGTTTTTAACCGCCGAAAGAGTATTATGGTATGCAAATCGGTAGAATTACTTGTAATATCAAATTATTTATAACGAATTATCATATGCATTAAACATCATTAAGTTTTTGATTGAAGACGAGACGTAGGGTGTTCAAATTCCACCTCCAGCGTTGAGTGAACTCAATATTTTTGTCTTTGGTACCTATATGACATCTAATATTTATAATTTACATGTAGGTAATAGTAGTGTTATTACTTAAAAACAAAAGGTACAAGTATTTAATTTACCTATTAAAAGTAAATTGATTTGTTCCTCAAAAAACGTGTGTAGTTTTGATTTAGGTATTTAATATTTTAATCTAGTTATACTTTTAATGCTTGCGTAATATAATATGCTAGCCTAACCGATATTTTATAGTTTTAATTTATGGTAATTTAGCCAGCTAGCACATCGTAAATAGGCCAATAATTGGCAACCCACCAATAGTTTAATGGCAAAACTTACGATTAAACATATCCGCTTACTGTGATAGCATATTCGATAAAAATATACACGTTAATATATTTAGGTCAATGAGTGAGCAATTGAGCAAGGATTTTATCAGATGCAACAGTGCAAGTTAAAGGTGCATTTAGACCAAACGAGCATTCGCTCATTTTATTCTCTACTCTAAGAAATTCGTTCGTTACACAAAACGTGATTCGTCGAAATTCGTTGATTTCGAGTGGGAGATAGAATGAGCGAATGCTCGTTTGGTTTAAATGCACCGTAAGGCGTTTTGTAGTTAATCATGATGGTGATCAAGCATAAAGTTCGTCACATTATGTGCTTATACAGTGTGTAAGTCTAATACGGGCGATCAATTAAACCAGGCATGGGATTCATTAGTGTAATCATAGATTACAAGGTTTTTTTTAAGTTACTCTTAATTATGACCCCACAGAATTTTTTTAAGATTATCGGAGCAGCAATGTAGGTACGAACATTTGTTATTGTTGACATGGCAGTTATGTCATCTGCTTTTGAAATTAGCTGTCAACGAGTATTTAACTCGCGTATGTTGCTCTACATTGCGCGCCGAATTATTTTGTATGGAAAAATTTCTTGCTTTAATTTTAAGTAAAAGTTATTTGAATGTACTTATTATGTCGTAAACTAACACCCGTTAAGAGCTTCGCCCGTATTAGACTTACAACCTGTATACTTTACACGATTAATACTTAATTATCACCCGTGCTAAACCACGGTGCCAGACCTATAGGTCTGGCTCGAACCTCGCCTGGTCTCCTAAGTTTCAGTTTCCTTACTTCGAATGGTAACGCTAATTTATATAAATGGAACGTACATATTTCTTACACCGCCCCAATTTTGGAAACAGAGTTTTAATATTGATCAATAAATGTCATATTTCACATATAAAATAGATAGACAATGTTTTCTTCATCATATTTTGCATAAAAAGCTGACGTCACCACCATTATCCTTCATGAATATCAGTCTCGTCTCGTCTGTCTCGGGTCAGAGTGCTTGCCATGAGTTGCCGCCACGTTATTAACGCAAATTTACTTTCTATCCACTCGCTTATTTATGCTTGTACTCGCTTATTTATTTTATTTATTTAATCTTTATTGCACAAAGTAAAAATCATACAAAATGCTATGAAGCATTCTCTACCAGTCAACCATCGGACAAAACAGAGAAACTGTGAGCGGTGCAAGGTGCAAGAGAAGTAATTTAACAATGAATAAAATAACAATTGATACAATACTGAATACACTATTACATACTTAGATAAAAATATACACACTAATATATATACATATATAAATAACTATGCACATACATAAATATAAATACAAATACAGATAGAAAACACTAAGAGACTCATTAACAATGATTAGTTCCGTCAGCAAATCACATACACATCTTTTTTAAAGACGAACTTATTGGTGCGAGCGAGCCGGATAGACAGTAAGTCTGCGTTAATAACACGGAGGCAGCCCATGGTACGGCTACAGGCCTACTACCGCGAAAATCGAAATTCGTAAATTTCGAGGATTTTTCTCTGTCACTCGAAGGCGTCATTAGAGTGAGAGAGACAAATCCTCGAAATTTACGAATTTCGTTTTTCTCGGTAGGGCCTCAGGACTCAGGACTGTCGGGAGATGGTCCAGAACGGATGTGCCCGATTGATCCCGGCGCGGTATTGACATGTTTACGGATCGCGAATTCGAACGTCGTCTTCAATTGTTTCTCAATTGAGGGTGAATCGATCACTCAGGCTGTTGACAACATGAGTTTTGTTGGTTGTTACAGAGAAGTGAGGCAAATACCTACCCTGCCTGTGTACGTGCATGAATTAGATAAACAAAGGCTTGAAATGATTTTTGATTACAGTTTGGTTTTTAATAGTAAAGGAGCATACAGCCCGCCTGGCGTTAAGCGGTCACCGTAGGCTATAAACTCCTATCCTCCTGGAGAAGCTGAATGGTCTTTACAGATCCTATACAGACTAATATTAGGACGCAAACGCTAACAAATTACAGGAGTGGTCATAATTATTTTAGTACCTATTGTATTACGGCTATTTGATTTAAATTGGTAATGTAATGTATCAAAAAATTAAACAAAACCACATTTATAAATAAACAACATACCTAGCACTATTATTACACGAATATCAGATTATTTTAGGCAAGAACGTGACGATATTTTTATACCCATGCACATTATTTAGTACGAGCCAAGTTTATAAAAACATAGTGAACAGAACTTTATCGGCCTTTATTTAGAGTTTTTATTTGCATATCCTCACCCGTGAACTATTTTTATTATAAAAATCCCAAACATAGACTCATTTAATATGCAGATCGAAAGCGACCATTACTCAAGGTGTCTTTTTAATTGTATTCAAATAGAATTCTGTGTCAATGACCAAACATAAATATTAATAACTTATTTAGGCCACAATACAATCTTTATAATTTATAGTAAAGCTAGGATTCATTAAATACTGACAATATTTAGTCACACTTTTTATTCTTGTACTTTTCCCCGCATGGGCATTCGTTACCCAAGCAAGCGTCGGGGCCTACGCGTAATACGACTATTTTTAACTATATCGCACAAACAATGAATCCATTGAAGCGTTAGTCCACATGTATAAGTATATTGTATAACACTTATGCGACTAACATGAGTAATACAGAGTGACCCGAGTTCGGGCTAGCTCTGACTCATCGCAGCGCAACAATGGACTAAAATTGTAGCCTGTTGCCTGGCCATATTTAAATATGGCTAGGAGATGAATTGGGGTTACTACTATGGAGAACGAAGGAAGTATATGAGATGAGAAACGCCATTGTACAGTTAGCCGCATGTACATGGACAATTTTTGATTATAATGAATGAATACATTTATAAAATATCCCTTGAATTCTACACGAACGAAATATGAATGACACTTGTAAAGCTGTCTTGTTATTTTTCAGCTGGGTGTATTTTACTTTGGAAGATATGTATAATAGGAACAATAAAATTATCCTACGACAGAATGTAGGTATATGAAAATATAAGAAGCAGACAGGAAACATTGCATTTAAAATTAGTCATTTATATGAATAAGTAAACAGGTTTATGAACATCATATTTAATATATTGCCTTGCACGTCGAAATTATTAATTTCATATGGAAATGTATTTAGAAATTAATGCCTAATTTCTATTGTCGCAGATCTGATTATTTATATTCGTCCGTAAATCATAATTTGGTATTTCAATAATTTTGTGTCTCAGTGGAAAAGTATTTCTACGAGTAGCATGCCGGTGCATACCGCATAGTGTCCGTATCATGAGCTGCCGCCGCGGTATTAACGCAGACTTACTTTCTATGCATCCCTCTCGTATTCGCTTATTGGTGCGAGCATGCCAGATAGAATCAAGTCCGCGTTAATAACGCGAGGTCAGCTCATGGTACGGCTATAGGTCGGTAGCAACAGTGACAGAAGTTCATCCTAACCTCCTGCCTACATCTGTCCTACCTAAAGGACATAAGCCACAATCAATTTTTTTAACACTATGTCAAGTATGGTTGGTTATTGGCCGTGTGGTGACAGCAGTAAGAATACATTTGTCACCACCCCAACTCCTTCTGCGGGTGTCGTAAGAGTCGACTAAGGGATTGAAGTGTCACTGACCATTACCTATTTGATAAAAAATTGATGATGGGCAGTAGCGTCATCATAGTGGACACATTACTGCGATCGCCAATCCGCTTGCCCAGCGTGGCGATTATGGGCATTTACCTCCTAATGCGTCTATACGCATAGTTAATAGGAGAGGCCTACGTCCCGCAGTGGACTATCATAGGCTGATGATGTGATGTCAATTAGACAAATTTCCAATTTGTTTTGGCAAATTTTGACGTAATGTAGGCACGAGGCTAATAACGTACCTACTCGTATACCTACCTACCTCAACTCCGTGATAATGTATTGGACACTTATCTTTAGAACTATTACAAACAACAACAACAAATTGACTCAAATTTCAAAGAAAACAAATTGATACATCAGTTTCAGAGACCATGATTTCATATTCTGTACACTCATCGGGAGGAAAAACGATACAATACCTAGAGAAACCGAAGGCGCAAGCGATTCTTCTGATTCTACCATGCAAACTAGATACTATAAGAGCTATAATCCCGTGAAAACAATGTGAACTTAGCTCAGTTTATAATTTAGATACACTACATATGTATCTACAGTAGTTTTACCTCAGTGGTATTGCTATAGTTATCGAATTAACAGCAGTGTTTACCTTCGTTATCAGAAATGTCCCGATTTAACCGAACACACCCAGAAATGTATTTTGCATTCCAAATTCCATATTTAGCGCTGAGATTAAATAACAGGTAACATAACTTCTGGGTTCTAACTCTAAATTTTAATATGAATTGATAAGTAAATTGACATAAATTATGCGGGGATCATACCCTTGTATTATTTTGTATTTTCATACAAATTATTTTATCTGCCACCGATTTTTTTGGGTTTTCATTGTATATTGAGCTTTTTATTCAGGACATCTGATGAATCGTTATCCTTTATGAAATGAACGAAGTATTACAGATACTGGTTGATATTTCGATTTTAAGTTATACCGGTAACGATCCCTGATATTATTTCGGTATTAATTATATAGGCGCTTAGTAATCCATTATCAAATATTGGTAAATTAATTGAGATAAGGTTAATCAATTAAAGAAAACAGTCCCATTCAACACAAATAACACAATCTATGACGGTGGCGCCAGTAGTAAGTAGACTGGTTAATGATAGACATACGTAATTTTATTTTAAGGCTGGTATTATACTTGTAAGGTATGACGTAGCATTATGAGAAAAAAAAGTATTATGAGATGGTAATTTTTAACTCTCATTCCTTACCTTAGTACAGATGTAGTGAGAAATGACTTGCCTTCGGAAACGTTCGTCAACGTCATGCTGTTTCAGTCTATCTCACTGAGACTGACAGTAATAGCTGTCATGCTACTTCAATCAGACTCGGTGACACTGCCTGAAACAGCATGTGTTTACGAACGTTTCCGAAGGCAAGTAATTTCTCACTACACCTGTATTACTCCGTCTCTTCCACTACTTACTTAACAACTTATAGGAGGCCTTAGAAAATCCGTTCTTACCTACTGACATTACTAACTACACTATCTATACACTACTGTGGCTGTAATCGTCACTTGTATTTTACATATCAATCGTCTATTCCAAAAATCAAAGCACGTGAGTGGTTCTAAACTGGTGTCTGCTAGCTGACATTGTCCAACGTTGGTGCACAACTTAATGTTGTTAAGTAAGTAGGTACCTACTCGTGTAAGGAACTCCTTTATATAACCAAATAAAAAAAACAACTTCAACCGATTTCTCCAAGATCCCACCATTAGACCCCGACTTGGTGCCAAATGAACTATCTAATAGGGGTTATACAATATACAGGGGCTGCATTAAAAAAAAATCTCGTTTCTTGGAGATATCTAGTAAAGGTGGATTTAGACCAAACGAGCGAATGCTCATTCTATCCCCCACGAAATTCGTTCGTTACTCAAAACGTAATTCGTCGAAATTCCTTGATTTAACATACATAACGCACATAAAAAACAGTCGAATTAAAAACCTTCTTTTTTGAAGTAGGATATAAATCGAATTATGCCACACGTGGAGAGATAGGATAATAGGTACGAGTACTTGGATATAATATCAGTTTGTTTACCAACTTCGTGACATAACACAATTGTATATCTACGTTACGAACTATTAAGACAGATAATTGAAAACGGAAGGAAAACTAAACATAGACTAAGGCGTAGAATAGTAGAAACAGGTAGATCAGAGAGAATCCCTACAAATGCAGAGGGTCAATATGGTGTTACACTCTAAAACCCATTCATCCATTCTTTTATTATCTTGTCTAAATAGTACACCTTTTTTATTGCCCCCGGTCTCCTAATTTCGGCATATCTGGTTTTAGAGACAAAACCGTTCAAAAGGATGTCGGGCCATGCTCAGGGTGTAGTTAATATGAATCATATTAACTTGTATACTACATATTTACTTGTATTGTATACCTGTAGCTATGTAGTTGTAAATTTCTAGTACAGTCGGGTTCATGTATACATATAATTATGAACTCGACTGTACTAACGTCAACTACGCTGCTGACAGACAGACATGAAGAAACTATATACTTAGGTTCCTAGTTTACTATGGAACCCTGAAAGGTGTGATTTTGGGTTAGAATAACTTGTTTATAAGAGACAATAAAAACTTGATAATATAACCTATGTATCCTGATTTATATTTCGATCGGAATACTTGGATACCTTCTTAGTACATTAATGTAGCTGTTTATCACTTTGCTATTTTAACTGCGCATCAAACAGGTTTACAATAAAGTCACCTATACATATACAATTGCAAGTAATATGATTTAACTACCTATTTCTTCAACAACATATTAGCATGTTATGTATTTCCTGTCCATATATATAGGCACCTCATACTCAATACTCGTACCAAGTATTTTAAACTAATTCGCGTCTACTTCCACTCCAGTCCTTGCTATTATCTCGTCGTTTCGGACATTTATTTATGATGACATGTACTTTAACAATATGAATTATGATATAATTGGATTGGATCTAATTGTCGCGACCCTTGTATCCATGCAAAATGTATGGAAACGTCATGGGAATTTGGCGCGGACGCATCATGCATATTTTCAGAGGATACCCGACAGCAGTTGGCAACTGGCACGATTTT
>JALPQI010018249.1:0-25931 GCA_025490895.1 Thaumatotibia leucotreta
GTTCCTATGAACATAGGAAAAAGATAACTATACTATAAGATAGGTACTCCCAATATTCTGACTTCCAAATATATTCCATTTTAATAAAAAAAACTTACGGGATGCATTTTTTCGTAACTCACGGGTCATGATTTTATTATTTTTAGTGCGTTACGCGTAGTATTTGGTTGCATCCGGACACCCTGTAAGGTACCGACGGGAAGGTACAAGTCGCTTCAGTTAACTCTTTTGCTGCGCTGTCTTCACACTTTTCTATGTTGCTGTCGATAATTTACGTGAACAATGAAAAGATCGCGTAATAATAATTATATGCTTGACATGAGCAATTGCGTAAAAATATAAAAATGGAAGGTAATGAAGCTACCTAGACATAAAAATGCAAATGTTAGAAAGTGTTTTAATTTCACGAAATATAGTTAAGGGTTAAGGAAGGTATAGTTTTTTACGTATTTGTGATACTCTATTGGAGTAACAAAAATGAATCCTGCTAGCATGTTAGCATATAAAGGAAGACACTCTCAATTCTCACTGAATAAGTGGAGTACTTTTCTAGTTTAGTTCTTAGTTTTTTAATAATGTACCTACCTCAATCTAGGATTTGTATCGCGATATTTTGTTGAGCGGATATCTTTTTTTTCACTTTTTTTATCAAATTATAGTAAAGTGGTATGTAATTAATTTAAATATCTGTTGGAAAATAAGTCGTCTAAGGAATAAGTCGAACATTATCTTTTTCATTTTCATATTTTTTGAATAATGTAAATTTAGCTAGAGAAAAAAAATATACTAAAGTTTAGTAGATAAATTAGAGTACTTGAAGACGAAAGTCTTTGATCATTGTGTGTTGCCAGTGATGACATACGGTACTGAAACGTAGTCGCTTACAATGGACCTCATATATAAAGGCTCAAAATCTACCAAAGAGCAATGTAGAGGGCTATGCTACGAGTCTCTCTGCGAGATCGAATTAGAAATGAGACCACCCGCAGCAGAACTAAAGTTACTCTCCGAATCGCTAAACTTAAAAAGTATATTTCATAAAAACAATAATTTAAAAATAAACTTCGTTTCATTCCTAATTAAAATGTTTCTTTTAAGCGTACTTTTGGATACTAAATAATAATCTATATTAGTCAGAACTATTTTTTTGTAATAATTTTCAACAGTTCATATGATCTTGATAGTTGCATTTTACATGATTGTGTTAATTCATTATTAAGTACGTAGCGATTTTCACTTTGAAATCTATAGTAGACTCTTAAAAAATCAACACCATATTTCTCTACATACATAATGAACATTGTATTACCTAGTAAAAATGGTTGTCATCGCCATCATTTCGTAAAAATATTCCAGGTCTTTAGAAACCTTCAAAGTCATGGCGTGGGAAAATATAGGCCGTAACGCTAATTTGGCAATCTTCACACGGGAAGCATACGATTCGTATAGTTTGAGTTTGGCGCTGACGCGGCGAAGCTGTTAATTATAATGTTGTTGCTGTAGAGGCAGAAGAGTTTATATTTTACTTAGGTTGTGGTTTGAACTAATCCTTTGGCTTTTGGCACACAAAGCTCAAAGACTCATTCGGACGCACTTGTGTTGTCATTTTGTAATAAAAAAGGTTTAAATAAAGGCAAAACAAACAGACATTAACTTTTTTATAAACATGTTCTGAAAATGCAGAAATATAAAAATGGTACGTTACAATAAATGCACAATATATAATCCTAGCCAACTTTTCCGCAGCAAGTATTTCTGTCGGAACTGGAATGATATAAGTACAGTCGAAGACAAAATAAGGGGTATACAAAAATGTTCAAAAATATGTCCCAGTGCACTCTAATTCTGTGTAATAAGAACGTCGTAACATATTTATGAACGGATTCTTTCGATACTTATTTTTGCACTTGACTGTACCTATAGGTATGTGTATTATGGATATATGTAAGCAACTATTATGAATGGCTTTGAATACCAGTGAATGCATCTCTTTGTATATTTATCATTCATCATATCAGCCGAAAGACGACCACTGCTGAACATATATAGCCCCCCCCCCCCCCAAGATACTAGATAGAAATACTCTGAGTATAAATAAGGGATGCCACCCTAGTCGACACACTCTCGATCTTCACCACGTTGTTGACACTTGTGGACGATGTGCCCTCCCGGAAATAGAGCAAGTTGGTGGAGCAACTTTAGGATTATCGTGTCCTCGCCCTCTCTTCAGACTTCTGACAATCCCACAATGTCCCAACGCAACTTGCTCAATCCTTCCTTCAGTTTCACTAAGTTTTCGTCGGTCCGCAGTGTTCTTGTGTTATATGTTACCAGGGCAAGGCAGGGGTCGTCGTTGGTGGTAGCCGGATCTTTGGCGGAGATTCTTAGCATCCCTGACCCCGCTAGCACACTGGCCGCTAGCATAACCAGGGCACTGAGGGTTGCCGGACTTGTGCGGTAAGGATAATTAGAAAAGCTGTCAAAAGTAGAGGTTGCAATTTCCACCGCTTCCTTTATGGTATTTTAATATTTAATGGAGTTTGTTTGGAAAGAGAAGGCACGTCAGATTGGTATGCATGACAGGTAAATAATTTCACTTTCCGCAGAGCCTTTAAGGGAAATACCTATCCTGTGTCATTTGGAATTTCAGACAGCTGAAAATTATAAAAACATCATAAGAATATTATTACTTCTTCCTGTAAAATTAAGTTATCTATGAAATGTGTGTGATTTGTAGTTTCAAACCGACCTACAATTATTTTTATGGGTGATATTTAAGAAAATACATTGTTTCATTTCTTTGCGAGCTCAACGAGTTTTTATCGAACGAGTCGTCGCGTGTCTGCGATACAGTGTGTGTCTATGATACTGGCTTTTATCGAAACCGAGGAATGCGATGCAGATTTCTAGCCAAACCGTGAACATTATTCGATTCAAAATGTTAATTTTAAAAGTAATTAACTTTCTAAGAAAAGTAAATTGAGAAGCAATGTACTTCAAAATGAATCGTTAATTTGCACTTGACAATGACAGATCGAAGCCACTCACAACGTTTGACAACTAAGCAGTACACGCGTTACATTGATCTTTCGGAGGAAATAAAATTAATTGTACGGTCAATTTAATTATTTGTCAAGTGTTAATACTTGCTAGTGATGCGTATTATTAGTTACCCATTTTCGTAAAAGCCCGGGTCATGGAAAGACACTTTATAAGATGTGGCCGTAATGCAGGAAAATTTGGTTACTTTTACCACACAATTCTATATTGAGATGTAGCCGTATAGCAGGCAGGCGACGGAGTTTTTACGAAATATTTTATACCGATATTAACCTGTTTGCTTATGATGGTCAAGTATTTACCGTTTATCGTGTTACCCGTTACCCTTGCACTTGATACTTGTTAGAACGCAACGTGTCGGCAACCACGACAACCAATAAACACAGAACCATAATATGTTTCCTGGTCGTTATATTTATTATTTTCCCACTTTATAAACTTTATACCAATTTCAATAGTAATATTCAACAAATATCGCTAAATATGTATAGTCACTAAGTCGTTTTCTCATAGTTGGTTAATGAAAAGGTGCTGTAAAATGTTAATAGCCAAATGTCCAACCACAATTCGTAAAGATTGTAGGTAAAATCTTAAAGATATAAGGGTCGTTGTTTTTGCGCATTTGGTGGAACATGGCACTTTACGCAAAAACTAGCGGGATATGTTGTAACAATTTTTGCAAGTGGTGTACGGGGAATTAATGGTTTCCAGATCCGAGACCGAGGGCATTTTTTCTCGACAATGACAAATCACTACGTGGTCTTAATTACGTTGCTGTTATTTTGTATTACATCCTTTCTTTTTTAGGTAATTTCTAATAGAGACCGTATTACTGTCTATTATATCATTACTTTTATTTACCTACATTATGACGATTGAGAATATACAAATAACGTGTACAGACACTTAACACGTTCCGCTGAACAAACGTCTATAGACGTCGAATATTGTATGTTTATAACGAGTTAATTGAAGTTACGGGGCTGAAAGTGTTAAGCAATTAAACTTGTTTTGATTATCATTGTACACGGTATTTCTCTCTGCTTTATGTTCAAGAGTTTACTCGAGTCATCAAAGAGGCAAATGCGACATGGCTGCTGTTTGACTTCTATGCTGAAAAATAAATAACAAAACGTATGTACAGTCGACGTCAAAGATATCTTTACGAGTTAAGTGCCAAAAATATGTTTACACGACTTTATTGCCTAGACATTAAGGCCGTGTAAATATATTTTTGGCACCTAAACCGTAACGATATCTTTGACGTCGACTGTACCTACGTATGTAACGTACTTTGACTACGAGGAAGAGTTACAATTCCAAACTGAAATAAATCAATTCCTAACGTCGCGGTCACGACATCGGTCTAAGGCGACCGGCTTAGCGGAAAACATATGGTGCTCCCTCTCGTACCCATATCGGTATCCCGCTCCCACTCATGGATTCGCTCGCCGCTGGTCGCCTTAGACCAATGTCGTGGCCTGGGCATACGGCCCGTTTCTCAAGTCTCTTTTTAACATCATTAATGAGATATGGACTTCCGCTTGTATTACAAGTTACAAGCTTTAGAGACATAGGCCCCTAGTCGTGGTCGGTATTAACCACATGAATAATAAAAAATAAATTGTTGAAATTTGAACTCTAATGGTAATCAATAGAGTAAAATTTTATAGCGGCCATATGGCTTCGTATGCGGTAAGGGGTTAAAAGTTCAAAATATAACAGGTAACAAGATTTGGCTGTTAATAATTTTATACGATTTTATCATAATCAAACATGAGGCACAAGAAGAATAGAACAGATTTTATTTTTCAATATTAATGGTACTAAATATATATTTTAATTTTAATTCAATCTGGCAAGTTATTCAGCAGTGGTTAAAACTAGAACCAGCAGGGCTAGCCAGGATGCCATTCTACAATAGGAGAGGCTTAAGCAGTTGACTATCATAGGCTGATGATGATGTATTGTATATTATCTTCTTATTTTTTTTGCCGTGCCGATTTCACGTTTTAAAATATGCTTATTAGTTTACTAGTACTGTATGGAACAGCTGACCAATGTCAAGAAGTTAAGATATATGTGATGTGATGTTTATAACCTAACCTAACCTAACCTAACCTAACCAATGTTAATTGAAATGCAATATTTTTTGACAATCATAATTTAAATTCATGTAGATTAGTGTAGGTATCATAATCTATATTGTAATATATTTTGTGAGATAAATAAATCAAATCAAATCAAAAATAATGTTAACTATGAGACTGTTCAATTAAACCATATTTAGAGGTCAATATAAACAAGTAAACCACAATACATAGCTGTCATCAGATAGAAACACGAGTTTCATTGAAGAAATAAAAAATAAAGAAGAAAGTTCACAAGAGAATCGCGAACAAGTCTGAACCCTCATGATTAATGACGGACACGACACCATTCAATTTAATTCCCAAAAATCCTCTCGAATAAGATAGGGAAAGTTTTATGCTTATTTTGTTTTTCAATAAACGTCGTCACCTATATTGTAGTAATACATTACTATTCTACGAGGAATTACGTCATCATACTTTGATCTTCACTTTCTCACAGGTTAGGTAAGTACCTATTCGATAAATTACACTAAATTAATGAATTACTTACATCAAATTTGCTTACCTTAGTTATTTATTTCACCCTAAAATAACAAACAAAAACATAATTATTCAGCTCAACATCAATATCATTTTTATACCTCCACACCATACAGAAATAATAGCTGCCATGCACAATGTAATCACTCGTTTCATGTTTTGTTTATTTTTACTAATCTACGAACATGTTTTTGCCATGACTTTCCATGCATGCATCCGTTCGCGATTATACTCGGAGACGGGTAGTAATAAAAAAGTGTAATATCTCTTGCCATATAGGTAGGATCATGTGAATTCCGTACTAGGTACTCTGCGATCACTTTTTCATTAAAATTACTGTATTGCACAGACGTTGGTATTAATTAATCTTGATCTCACCCGTAACTAACACAAATCTCTTGATATTTTAGCGGTAACCTATTTATTATAGCATGGAAGCTGAAGCTATCCAGATCTGTTGAAGGAATATAATATTATGTTTACAATGAATACTGTCAGTGAGACCGTAACCAAATCGTAACCGTTATAATGGCGGGACCAGATCCTGAATTCGATCGATTCATATTGCATTATTTAGTACTGAATTTGTACTATTTGGTACCTGTTGTAAAAAAATTTGTACCTCTTCTATTTCAAAGTTATATTCAATCAGTCTGGTCCCGCCATTATAACGTTATAATGGCGGAACCAGTCCTGAATTCTGTCCATATTCTGTCGATTCATATTGCATTATTTAGTACCAAATTTGTACTATTTGGTACCTCTTGTAAAAAAATTTGTACCTCCTCCATTTCAAAATTATACTTCAAACAGTCTGGTCCCGCCATTATAACGTTATAATGGCGGAACCAGGTCCTGAATTCGATCGATTCATATTGCATTATTTAGTACTGAATTTGTACTATTTGGTACCTATTGTAAAAAAAATTGTACCTCTTCCATTTCAAAATTATACTTCAAATAGTCTGGTCCCGCCATTATAACGTTATAATGGCGGAACCAGGTCCTGAATTCTGTCCATATTTTGTCGATTCATATTGCATTATTTAGTACCGAATTTGTACTATTTGGTACCTCTTGTAAAAAAAATTGTACCTCTTTCATTTCAAAATTATATTTGAAATAGTCTGGTTCCGCCAGACCATTTGAACCATACTTTTTTTAAATAATTTTGAAATGGAAGAGGTACTACTTTTTTTACAAGAGGTACCAAATAGTACAAATTTGGTACTAAATAATGCAATATTAATCATCAGAATATGGACAGAATTCAGGACCTGGTTCCGCCATTATAACGTTATAATGGCGAGACCAGACTATTTGATGTATAATTTTGAAATGGAAGAGGTACAATTTTTTTTACAACAGGTACCAAATAGTACAAATTCAGTACTAAATAATGCAATATGAATCGATCGAATTCAGGATCTGGTTCCGCCATTATAACGTTATAATGGCGGGACCAGACTGTTTGAAGTATAATTTTGAAACGGAGGAGGTACTCATTTTTTTACAAGAGGTACCAAATAGTACAAATTCGGTACTAAATAATGCAATATGAATCGACAGAATATGGACAGAATTCAGGACTGGTTCCGCCATTATAACGTTATAATGGCGGGACCAGACTGATTGAATATAACTTTGAAATAGAAGAGGTACAATTTTTTTTACAACAGGTACCAAATAGTACAAATTCAGTACTAAATAATGCAATATAAATCGATCGAATTCAGGATGTGGTCCCGCCATTATAACGGTTACACCAAATCTCACGTTTGCATTGCACGGCGAACCGTGCGGTCCACCAGAGCGGATAGTCACTATTCACCGTTATAACAAACTGGTTAAACACCTATTCGGTTTAATTTAACGATAACTTATATCATAGCGATCACTTACTGGTTTTAGAATTATTATTATTTTATCTATGGGTATAAAAAGCTTTTGAAATTGAGTTGAATAAGTTATAAAAATAAAAAATACGACGATTATAAAAACATTATTGTTGAAATATAATCACGATACACTCCCAAAATAAGTACTTACCACTTCACGACCAGAATTAGAAACCAGGAAAAATGTTTTATAAAATAAAATGACATATTTCTATATCTATACATCGAACACTTTCATGGAGATTCCAATATCTGTCCATGGCTTTGAACTCCTTTTAGAATCTATTAAAGAGAAAAGTTATAACATCCGATCCAGGGCGGTCGTCGTTTACTATCACTTTACTCATTTTTATATTCGCCATTTTGGCTTACTCGCTGTCCCAGATTCGCTGTGAATACAGAGTAGACCCCCATAATACGATACATGACACACTTAGCAAGTTTTCAAAGTGTACAGGTTTAGTTGTTTACCTAAAACTTTCTTTGTGCTGTTAGCTCCTTTTTGATTATCTATTATTCGAGTCGAAACAATTTAGATTTGCTTTATGTTATGGACTTTATCTTTTTTTTATCCTGATGCATAATCTTATTATTCTGTTTTATTTTTGTAAGTACCTAATTGTTATTTTACTTTCGAGCAAAAAGGCGCTGAGTAACTCATCCAAGAACTCGTTTTATGTAGCCTACCTTAAATATTAAATGGTAAGCAAGGGCCATAGTCATAACCGTCACAAGTCGAGCAAACTATATTGGAACCCCTCTCAATCAATACTTTATTGAATGGTGATCCGAAATCCAGCTTATAGGTGGTGGAAGCAGGCCGCGCCGGCCGCGACCGCAAGCGGCGCAATAAGGCACGCAAAGCGGCCCAGCCTTGTCTTAATTGTCAATAAACGTGAGTCCCAACGCGCCCCCGCCGAATAATTAACGAACTTCCACGATTTTCGAGTTTGTAAATTGCCTCATGGTCTCGTCGACCCGCGTCCTGGTTTGCTGATATAAATTATGTGCGCGGAAAATTAATCTTGGTGATTTAAGAACACCCCTTCTTCAGAAGCTTCAGTTTAATCGGTTTTTTTTACAAAGGCTTCCTGAATCTCCAGCTTAGATTACTTTCAGCTTTCATAAGCTTCTTAAGAAGCTTTCTAACTGGTTTGAACTAATCATGCCGCCTCGTAACGTGGTTGAACTTGGCACGAGAAAACCCGCGCGTTTTAAAGTAAAGATGGCACGAGATGATTATTCAAAATTTGATTATCGTTTCGAGTAAAATAAAAATAGTTTACCTATATAGAAAGTAAAAATATTTTTTTAAGACAGAATCTTCAAAAGATTACTACATACTTTCTCAGTATTTTTGTCTATCTGGCTGCTCATCTATTATTTTATTTTTTACCAAAATATATTTTCAAAAGCCTTAATTATTGTAGTGCATAATTAAGACAATTTAGACGTTTAATATTTTACTAGTAATATAGGTAAGCCATACACAATTTACATATGCACAACTACCATTACTATAGACAGGGTCCATGTACAACAATTTCATGTAAAACCGTCGAAGCAATAAAATAGGAAATTCTTACTAAATTATTGAACCATACCTACGTATTATTTAATTTCGATTTGATATTGAATATGATCGGATAGGTATTTTATCGAAACTAGGTAAATATCAAACGTTTACGTCAACACAATCAGAAGCAGTTTGTCGCATATCATTATATTTCATACAAAAAAGAATGCCATTTTCCCAATGAGGTAATATGAAGTGAACGCATTGAAGCTACATTACACATATATTGCAACATTATCATAAAATAACACACAAGTTTGGGTTCTCGACTAAAAACATACCTAAAAATACGGTCACTTTCGAAATTTGTCAACATACCAGTAGTAACAGGGCATTTCGCAAAAGGATTCGCAAAAGGGCCACGTAACCTATACGTATTAACGTGCCAAGTAACCTATTAAATTTAACGGAAATAAAAAAACACGGTGTATTCGTTTTCAACTCACAGGATGACATGCCCGTTGATCCGCTAATTTATAAACATGATATAAACAGAAGATTTACAGACCCCTGCGTTTCATTAAAATGTAAACACGCTTACAAATAATTCGCGGTGCGTAAATACATGGGCGAGATCACAGGGCGGGCAGCGCACCCGCCGCCCCGGTGAGGCTGTTTGTGGTCAACAGTACCCACAAATGGTTGTCGCAGGGAAATCCCTTTCTGGGAAACTAATTCTCAAGCTGAAAGGAAAGTAAATTAAAATAGTCATAGCCACTTATTTTGTAAAGCCAATTCACATGTCAACATTAATATATAATAAAATCATAACATACAGTGCTGTTAACACTTTACGATACAGTAAAATGTATAAATTTACTCGTAAAATATAGATTCCAAATACTGTACTAATGATACACAAAATAAATAAGTATGCACAATTATCTTAGAAAGACATTTGGTTTTATAGTTTTTCTGTCTGTTTGCCACAAATGCTGTACCTAATCATCATCATCATCAGCTTGAAATTTATCGAAATTGTAATTCAGTGTCTGGGTCTGTATGACGAGTACATGACTGTTTTTATCAAATTGTTGAGGTAAAGTAACATGTTGCAAATTACTTCATATTTTTAGGTTAGTACCTGCCCCATATCTACAGTGTAAATAAAATACACTGAGAGGGTCGTAAAATGTTAGGTTAACACCTACTTTTATTAATAAAATAACGTCACAGTCGACGAGAAATCTGCACACGTGAAGTTTTAACGATGAAAACGTCAATACTCAATAGGCTATTGTAAACGTGGGGAGATCACGGAATTCCTCAAAGCGCTGGCCTTGAACGCGAAGCGATGCACTTTGGAATTCCAATGAGCTGGTTGCATATTCACAACTTGCCTATTGTGAGAAATTTCCAGATGCTATTAGGTTAAACTCTATTCACTTTACAATGCAACAGGAAGCTTAAGTTTTACTGGTCTGTATCAAATTTGACATTTCGTAGAAAATACGATGTTGATAGATAGATTATGCTTTATGCTTGCGAGAATTAATAAATATGAAACTATTCTGTTTTTTTTTTTAAATCTAGACACGGTAGCGTGTCAAGCCAAGTACAAGTAATAGAACTGGTAAGCAGCACCGAGTGTAACATTAACGAACAATTAGGAGCCACTTTTGACCCTCCCCCCCCCCCCCTATTACCCAAAAAATATTTTAAATAAACATGTCGAATTGGACTAATGTTTTGAGACTTGCGATCTACATAATATGGGCTCCAAATCTTACACGTATATTTAGATATTACCGTCCAAAAAGTCATTTTTATCAATAGACCAAATTTGACCGATAGACCAAAACTTCAACCAAGTTTCAGGTGACTTAGAATGTTCAAATTTGGCATGAAGATAGGTAATGAAGTGTTTACAAAGAAATAAATCAGACGGGTATTTTTTATATTTTTTGTCCACATCATTGCATCACTGTTGGCGGTGTGAAACCGTAAACAACTGCAGCTCTTCATTCCAAAGTACATTTTATTTTTGCCAAACAATTTACGAACTGTTCGCAAGGTATGCGCTAAAGGCTACGGTGTAATGCTACGAACCGGTACATTACAAAACAAAATTGTAGATGATCGGCATGACATAAAACTCGCATTTCTAATGTATACCAATATAACTACAGCTGAGTTAAAGAAAAATGAAATGAATATGATAATCCGAAAGCTCGATATGTAAAATACGAATATCTACCCATTCGTAGGCCTCCTTAGCCTAGTCGACTGTGACTCTGTCTACGAAGCTCATCAAGAAAGCTATTGGGTTCGGATCTGAGTAGGAGTATTATTTACTTGTGAGTTTATCATATATATTTTGTTCCATGGTTGTTTATACATTTATAATGTTATGTATACATTTATAATATTATTTACACAGGTAAATAAATATACATAGTGATTCTAAAATATCTATTGGCACGCCTAGCAATCTAATTTAGGCTGTATATCCACTACCTAAAGATAAAGCTAAGGCCCACTACGATGCTTCTCAAAACTATGTAATCATTTACCGACATTAAGAGATACCATCGAGTTACAGAGACCGTTAAAGTGTAAATGGTTGTTTTGGTTTCAGTTGCTTCGCGACAAAGCCCTACATAGTGCCTTCACGTTTAACGTCATAAATTTACTTACACCATTAAATTGGAAATATACTGCAATATATGATAATAGCCGTTTAGTTTGATACATGGTACCTGTTTCGTTTATAATAAGGCCATAAAGCGAATGAGTAACTCTGTAACATTATTATACAGAAAAAACGAAAGTAAGTTACTTTACAAGCCTACACTACCGCGTATAGGTACAATTTTAAGGTGCAAAAGTAAGGTTTAAAGGATTAATTAAAATTCTTTTCCATAAAAATTTGAATAATCACCAATAGAACCGATGATAAATGTCGGTTTAGTCGAGAATCGTAAAAAATAAAATGAATAAAATGTCCATGACCAAAAATTTGCTCATTGGCTTGAAAACCCTTAGAAGTACGCTACCGTACAAGAGTCCATCATATCTGTACGCTACCGTACAAGAGTCCATCATATCTGTATGGATGTTTAGTACAAGTAGAAATATACAGACTGAATCAAGTGCGAAATATACTATATTGTTGTTAATGTTAGTTAGTGTGAATGAGCACGATCTATATTGTTATTGCATGTTGATTGTATTTTTGTGGACATCTTTTATTGGTTTTGTTTACTGTACACCCAGTTTTGTAAATTTCTTATTTACTGGTGTTGATGCAAAAAAAAAAAAAAAGCTTTTGACGTAATACCACTATTTTTGTTACATACAGTCGAGGAATTAAATTTCCTACCCATTTCGTACCTTGTCACAGTGACAATCAATGTGAAAGCTGCTAGGACTGTCATATCATAGCTACTATGACAAGGTACAAAATAGGTAGGAAACTAAATTCCTCGACCGTACTACTTGTACAGAGTAAGTGACTGTGCTGTTCCGGTGAGTGTTCTTTTATACAGTGGAGTCACCTACACTTCATCTCTTATTGAGCTGCCACGAAATCTAGCGTGATGTTATTTCTTAGTACCTAGTTGCCTGTTCCTAAAAATCTATTGTTTAACGCTGTATTGAGATACATAACGAGCTGAATGTGAGTGAGGTCCCTATTGTTAACGACCCGCATAATAGTACTCGAACCACTGATAAAACAACGAAGTCTTATGTTATACTTGTACTTGGGACTAACGCGTTACCTAGCAATGGATTCTTCGCTAAATATACCAGCATACAAATCTTCTAATTTGAAGATGCAAATGATTACCCTATCAAATTAATAAATGTTACAAATGAAAACCGTTGCATTAAAAATAAAAAATAAAAGAATCTCTTCTTGTATGTATCACAATAGTTATTCTGTTTTTAGCGTAGTTTATTATCTAAATGCTGATTTTTCAATCTCCAGATAATAGTAGGTAACCGTTTATTAGATTCACAATCTTTTTCTAAGTTATCAGGATCTTTATTTCAAGCCAAGACGAAAAATAATAGGACCTGGAACAAATATTTATCTGACACATACTGTTGGACCGATGACCTGGTGAAGGTCGCAGGAGTCCGCTGGATGCGGGTGGCGCAGGACCGGTCATTGTGGCAATCTTTGGTGGAGGCCTATGTTCAGCAGTGGACGTCTTTCGGCTGATATGATGATGATGATGATGACATACTGTTAACCAAGAATTAGCAAATCAGCCCTAAAAGTAAATTATTGAGTGTTCTAATAAAAATAAATTTTGTTAATAATTACACTCTAGCGTCTCAAGTAATGGTAAAAAAGAACAGAGACAACATTTATATGACGGGTACCTGTTAACTGGGGTTTAAATAATCAGCCAACAGATTAATCAGTAAAAAATAAATACCACTCAGTAGATAGATAATTATCACATTGTACATCCGGTGATTCAGTCGTTTGGTGACGGCAGTAAGAATACATTTGTCACCACCCCAACTCCTCCTGCGGGTGTCGTAAGAGTCGACTAAGGGATTGAAGTGTCACTGACCATTACTTGATAAAAGACGAGCGACATCATAGTGGACACATTACTGCGATTGCCAATTCGCTTGCCCAGGCAGCGTGGCGATCAAGGGTATTTTCCTCCTAGTGCGTTTATACGCATAGTTAATAGGAGAGGCCTACGTCCAGTAGTGGACTATCAGAGGCTGATGATGGTGATGTTGATGACATCCGGCGAAATTAAACTATTTAGATAGAAAAAGTATAAGAAAGTTATACTGCTTGTCTCAGTCCGGCCGAGCCACACGCGCCGGCGCCATTTACGCTTAAAATTAACTCATTTCGCCAAATTGTTTCACACACTTGTCGACCCTCGTCTTGGTCGACAATAAATTGCGCGTGATATTAATTTAATTTGTACCGGAATACCGGACGGTCCGGGAACCGCTCAATCGCTGCAGCGATTTTACAATATAACGCAATATTGTCATTCTTTATTCGAAAAAAAAAACATACCAGCGGCTTCGTAATCTAATTATTCGTATAAAGGGATTTACAAAACTAAACTTTTTCATATCAACAACGTAATAATAACCAAATTACTCGTAACTAGTACATAACTATAATCTCGACTGGTTGAATCGCGATTGGCATTCATCCGTGATTGGCAATCAAAGGCAAACGTCACTCGTTATACAGTACAGGGTGTCATTTGGGTAGTGGAGCAGGGGTGAAGAGGGTAGGGAATGGTAACGCTGAGCAACTCGAAAATATCGCGAAAAAACCTCATAATTATGAGTTAATTCAGCCTTCACTGATAGTTAAATAATTTAAATACCAATTTACTCATAATTAGGAGGTTTTTTGCGATTTCCTGGTTGTTTCCATAGTGAATGTTTCTCAGCGTTACCGACTTTAGAGCCCTGTTCACTGCTGCTCAGCGGCTTACATGTCACCCTGTATAATTATTACAAGTCAAATTACTAACTCCCGTCAATGTAGATATATCTAAGTTCAATGAATTTAGCGCAAAATTAATAAGTATGTAGTACCTACTATGTTATCCTAACTTTCAATTAAATTTTTAATCATTATACAAGACAGTTAATGTTTATAAACTACTAACAAGCTAAATAAAGACGTCGAACTTACAAACTTTTTAAGCGCTTACTAAGAAAGAATTTTCAAAATACAACCCCTCAAGGGCAATAAAGGCGAATCCACCACCGGGTCCGCCGCGGGCCCGAGATGACTATTTTGTATGGAAATAAACAGGGTTCTTGTTTCGCCAGGGTAATCTCGTACACTACAGTAATTGGACATTTTTTGCAACTTTGTGATATTTTTGTTCAAATAATAAACAACTGAGTTTGCTGGTGTAAATTAATCTTATGCAGCGTGTGAAAAGTAAATGGAGGTACTAACTATTTACCTATGTGGTTCTTATCCTGAAAATATTTAACTTCGAAATAACAACTAAAATAGTTATTCCTGCAGTAGTGCTTTTATGTGCTAATTAACGAAAATGTGTTGCTCCGAATATAATAATTAATTATAATAAGCTGTTACCATTGGAAACATGATCATTTTATGCTTGTTAATTTATCCTTGTACGCCTCTTTAAAATGGAACAAAATAAAATGTAACTCTGTTCAGTTTACATGAACAGCAAGGACGATTTCATAATAGTATTTTACACAATCGTGAATAGAGAGCTTTTCAGTCGATTGCCGTTGCCGTGTTTAGGTTACGAAGCTCGCTGAATGGCCTAAGGTACGAGATTGAAAAGCTTGGTTATGAGTGTTATGACTCTATTATATCCATCTCGGTCCAAGCAATGGCATCTGATCGATTATGCAATCGTGCGGCAAAGAGACGTTTCCCAGGTCCAAGTCACCCGCGTAATGCGTGGTGCTCACTGCTGGACCGATCACAGGCTTATCGTTACAAAGCTGCGCCTCCGTCTTCTCCGTCCTCGTAGGTCACAGAGACCAAAACCTATGTGTTTGAATGTAGATAGACTCAATGACCACGAGGCTAGGAAGTTATATGCTGAAGCGATAAACACTAAAATTTCGGGTGTAGACATGAACACAGGTGATGTTGATGATGTCTGGAGGAGTGTATCGTCTCATATACTAGACTCTGCTAAGTCCACTTTGGGCATAAGAGTTCGTAAGCATGAGGACTGGTTTGATGAGAATGATGCGGTCCTTACTGAGGCTATCGGCAAACACCGTCGTCTACTTGAACATCACAAAAGTGCAATCCAAGGTGGAAGCACCGCAGAGATGCGGCAGAGTGACCTAAGCCTGCGAAAACTGACGAGGGAAACAAAGGACAAGTGGTGGCAGGATAAGGCTCGTCACATTCAGTGGCTCGCAGATACCAACCAGCTCGGGGAGTTCTATAATGAAATCAGAAACCTTACGAATACCGCGTCTCGTGTAAAAGTACCTCTTAAGCCCTATAGTGGTGAGCGCCTTTTAAAAAGTAAGGATGAGGTATTGATGAGGTGGGCAGAGCACTTCAACACCCTGTTGAATGTGGATAGAGCCGCTGACCTGGAACACATTAGATCAATACCGCAGCTCCCTCTATCAGTTGAGCTGGACGAGCCACTGTCATGTGATGAAGTCACTCTTGCCATTTCTCAGCAACAAAACAAGCGTGCGGCTGGCATCGACTTTATACCAGGAGAACTAATTAAATACGGCGGTGAGGAATTGCATTTAGCTATGTGGAAACTCTTTGTTCTTATATGGGAAAAGGAACAGGTCCCTCAAGATTTCAAAGTTTCACGCATCAGGGCACTTTATAAGAGCAAAGGTGACCGCTCTGATTGCAATTTTTACCGTGGTATTTCGTTGCTATCTGTCCCCGGGAAAGTTTTTGCTAGAGTTTTACTGAACCGCCTCATGAACATTTCTGAAAAGCTGCTCCCAGAGACCCAGTTTGGCTTCCGGCCAGACCGGGGCACCTGTGAAGCTATATTCTCAGTGCGTCAACTAGAAGAGAAAAGCAGAGAACAAAGTCGCCCATTGTATCTCTGCTTTGTTGACCTTGAAAAGGCATTTGACAGTGTGCCCCGTGAAGCCCTCTGGGTAGTTCTGAGTAAGCTTGGGTGTACGGAGAAGTTCGTAAGACTAGTTAGACTCCTACATGATAATATGGAGTGCTACGTTGCTGTCGACGGAGATCAATCAGACTTCTTCCCAGTTACGTGTGGGGTGAAGCAAGGTTGCGTCCTAGCACCCACTTTGTTCGCATTATATTTTTCGGTTGTAGTCCGGGAAGTTTTACTAACTTGCTCCGAAGGTGTTCGCGTCCGATATCGCACAGACGGCAATATTTTTAATCTGGCCAGGTTCAAATCACGCACAAAAGTCTCATACACAGTGATCACAGAGATCATGTATGCAGATGACTTGTGCTTTGTCTCCGAGTCCCCGGAGGGCATGCAACACCTCATGTCCGTTTTTGACGAGTCCTGCCACAAATTCGGGCTCAAGATCAGCGTCAAGAAGACTGAGGTGATGTCACTGGACATTCACAGTCAACAGGCATTGGTCGTCAGGCTCGGCGAGGCCCAGTTAAAGCAAATTGACAAGTTTCGCTATCTGGGGAGTACGATTACATCTAAGTGCGATCTTGATGCGGAAACTAATAATAGAATCGGGGCTGCAGCGGCTGCTTTTGGCAAGCTAGATCAGAAGGTTTTCAGTTCACATGACCTGAGACTAGCAACCAAAGTGTCCGTTTACATGGCTGTCGTGCTGCCTAATCTCCTTTATTCTGCCGAGACATGGACCGTGTATCGCCGCCATATTCGCATGCTGGATCGGTTTCATCTCAGGTGCCTACGTAAGATACTGAAGATCCGATGGTATGATCGTGTTCGGAATACAGAGGTTCTACGTAGAGCAAATGTGGCTGGGATCGAGGCATACCTCATGCGACGTCAGTTGCGGTGGTGCGGCCATGTATCGCGGATGAACGACCAGCGTGTCGCTAAGCGCATCTTTTATTCGGAACTTGAGAAGGGCAAGCGGAAACAGGGCGGGCAATTCCTCAGATATAAAGATGTGCTTAAGCGACACATGAAAATGTGCTCTATTGAGCCTTCGCAATGGGAGCAGCAGGCAGCCGTACGAACGGAATGGCGCGCTGCTATATATAAGAAGATTACCGATTTTGAGACTCGTCGGCGCTTGGAACTTGATGCCAAGCGCGACGAGTTGAAGGCCCGACCACCTGCGGCAATATCGTATAATTACATTCATGGTGTACTCACATGCCCGCAGTGTTCACGAAATTTTATCAATAAGATTGGTTACGTGAGCCACATGCGAGCACACCAAAGATAACAACGGAGTCGACAGCAGTCACCGTGGCCGAATCGGCCGTGGGGAGTATTATTATTATACACTTTATTTCTCATATCTCTTAGGTTAGGCTTTTTATAACAATATTTATAAAATTAAAATAAAATACAACATTACAAAAACAATACAAAACACATAAATACTTTATAAAAAACCTAACTTAGGGTGCCGCCGGCAACGGGGCGGGCCCAAGCTGCCGGTGGTTAGGGCTGCAGGGAGAGGAACCGCCGGACTATGCGCGCCGTGTCCAGGATTACCGCCTTCTGCATCTGACCCTTGACCCAACCACCTAGCGAGAGTCTCTTGAGGTGTTGATCGAGACTCTTCGCTATGAGACCGTTCGCAGAAACAACTATCGGTACAATGATCGCCGAATCAACCTCCCACATGTCGGTTACCTCGTGAGCCAAGTCAAGGTACTTACTGGCTTTGTCCTTCTCGGCCTTCACGAGGTTCTCGTCATGGGGGATGGTGATGTCGATGAGCATTGCCCGGCGTTGGGATCGATCTATCAGCACGATATCAGGCTTATTGGCTACAATAGTCCTGTCCGTGATGATAGATCGATCCCAATAGAGCGTGGCACGACCATTTTCGAGAACTGCCGCAGGTGTGTACTTATAGTACGGCACTTCGAAGCCCACAAGGCCGTATTGAAGAGCAAGCTGCTGGTGTATAATCCTGGCTACGAGGTTGTGTCTGTGCAAGTACTCGGTGTTAACAATCTGAGAACAACCGGAAATAATATGCCTGAGTGACTCACCGGGACGGCGGCATGCCCGACAAATGTCGACCGTACCGTCCTTCAGGATATATTTCCGGTAATTATTCGTCATGATAACCTCGTCAGCAATTGCACAGGCAAAACCCTCGGTTTCTCCGAAGAGGTCCCCGAATCGTAGCCAGTTCACCGACGCGAGCAGATCTACATCAGGTCCCGTGAGGGCCTTGTAGAACCGCCCGTGTAGCTCCTTGCTCTTCCATACCGCCTTGCGGTCCTCGGTGCTTAGTACCACAGGTTTGCGCCAGTTCTCTTTTGCCAAGGAGAGCGGCGTGAAGTTCCGATCTACTGCCACCACATCTCGATGCATCCCGCACTCATTGCTAAGAAAATAGTTTCTAAGATTGTACACCTCGCGGTTGTGGAGGTTTTTGGCATTTAAGAAGCCGCGGCCCCCACATTTCCGCGGGATGTACAATCTCATAACTGATGAGCGCGGGTGTAGCATTCGATGTGTGGTGAGCAGTGTACGGACCCTTCGATCCAGGGCGTCCAGCTCGGTCTGAGTCCACCTTAGTACGCCAAAGGAGTATATGAGTATGGGCATTACCCAGGCGTTGAAGGCGCGCACTTTGTTGCCTCCTGACAAAAGACTATTAAGTACTTTTGTGAGCCGGCTGAAAAAGCGCTCCTTCACCGCCTGTATAATTCCCATATCTTCAATACCCAAAGACTGTGACATACCAAGGTATTTATAGGTTTCTGCTTCCGAGATAGATCTGAACGACATTGTCTCAGAAAGCTGTAAATTTGTCGAATTTACTACTTTCCCCCGCTGCACATGCATAACCGCACACTTATCGACACCAAACTCCATTTTGATGGCACTACTGAAAACTTCTGTGATTCGCAGTAGCTCCAACAAGTCTTGGCTATTTGGCGCAAATAATTTGAGATCATCCATGTACAGAAAAGGTAAGAAATGACTTCACCCTCTCTCCGAAGCCGGCAACCTAGTCCTGAATCCTTCAGCAGGTTGCTGAGGGGATTCAGTGCTAGGCAGAACCTTATAAATCGATCCTTATAAAGTCCTGCGGACCAGAGGGGCCATCTCCACCTCCTGGTTGACGAAGGACTGTGGTCCACTGCCTCATACACGCGCCGAGAAAGGATCTTAAAGTTGCATTAACTTTATACAACTCCAAGACCCTCTTTAACCATGAATGAGGCACCGAATCATAGGCCTTCTTGTAGTCAATCCAAGCAGCGGAGAGGGCCCCTTTGTTACGCCGGACTTGCTGGCAAATGGTCATGTCAATGAGGAGGAGCTCTTTAGTACCACGGGACCCAACCCTACATCCATTTTGAGCAGGAGCCAAAACATTGTTCGCAACAATGTGCGTGTTAATTTTTACTCTCAAAATGGATGTAAGGAGCTTGTACAGTGTGGGCAAGCACGTGATGGGTCGGTAGTTCTTCGCTTCCGTGGTACTACCGGACTTGTAGAGCAGGAAGGTTACTCCAGTTGTTAAGGAAGGTGGCAGGGAACCGAGCTCGAGGGCTTGTTGGAATTGCGTTGCCAATCGTGAGTGCGAGCACCGAAACCATTTTAGCCAGAAGTTGTGCAATCCATCCGGCCCAGGACTTTTCCAGTTCTGAGTCGTGCGGACAGCACAACTTACGTCATCGGGGCTGATGGTAACTGCCCCCATAGGTTCGATGGTCTCGCATTCACGTTCGACAACGGTCATCCATTCACCCTCGGTATGTCCGACGGGCGCTGACCAGATACTTATTATTATTATTATATCCATCTCGAACTATTGTCTCTGTCACACCTATAACGCTTTTATTAGAGTGAGAGAGATAAGTGTTCGAAATTTGCGAATTTGGAAGTTAGCTGTAGTAGCCTTGATCCGAAAGTTTCGCTCATGATTGTATTACGTCGAATTCGGAATGTACTAATGCTCTAATATATTAGGATATTGCCTGCTTAATAGTAAATGATTAGGTTACTGCGGCTTATGGTGCATTTACACGTGCGTGGCCGCGAGGCGCGGAGCCGCCTAAGTCGGGAGCTTAGCGGTTGCTTCTGGAGACTGTTTAATTTATCGTCTCCGTGGTTTGTTTGCACAAGTGCAAGTTAGCTTAAGCAGTTATGTTTATAATTCACAGTAATCTGTAATGCTCAGTTAAAAGATGCGTAGATTTATATTCAATACAAATATAAAATGTACATGCAAGTTTTATGGACCAAATCAAAACGGTTTTTTGTTAAAACTACGTAGGTACACACCTAGGTTTGTGTTAAAAAGCAGATCTAGTTTACCAACGTGAGAGGTAAGATACGATTTCACCTATATATTTGAGTTTCCGCAGCTGATGCCTAAAGAAACCACCCGGCTACCCGGTCTTAGTAGATACCAGTAAAATTTCGCAAGTATTTGCATTAAAGCTAGGCACCTTGTTGTATGTTGTTGTATTCTGGCCTATTTTGCGTGGTCTCAAGTGTCTCAACGCAGGCCCAGTACTTGTTGGGGAATTCACGTACATTCGTACAACCTTGAATTTCTTCGCAGGTGTATGTAGGTATCTTCACGAGGTTTTCCTTCACCGTAAAGCACTTGTCAATATCTAATAATGATATTTCGTACATAAGTTTTTTGGGTACGAGCCGGGGATTGAAACCACGACCGCTGCGTAGCAGCCGTGCGTTTTATCGCTAGACCACAAGCGCTCTAGGCACCTTTGACCATACTCTGAGGGTGACCAATGCATATGTGTACTTTCTATTCGAAAAAGTTTCTACTTTAGGACTAGGACGTACACCTTATAAAGACTGCATATTATAATTATAAATACCTCTAAGTGCATCAACGATATAGATGTTTAATTACGTGTAACTTATATTCGAGAGTATGTAACTTTCTCGTAAAATATTTACATAAGTACATAATTATATGTCTTCTACCTCTCAAGCTATGGAATTGTTTTATTTCATTATAATTCCTCATTACACGTGGTCTCAGAAGAATGACGTGCATAAATTGAGACTCCAAATTCGTCAAGATCAAAGTACACGCCATTTAGGAAATATGAGAAGGCCATAACTCCTGTAAATGAAGGACGGGCGGATCAGAACGGCCGCCCGCGTCGTGGGACGTAATGGAAGTGACAAGGGTTTCTTGAAATGATGGAAGGAATTTCAAGGGTTCTCCAAAAAGCACGTTTTATAGCTCCTAGTAAAGATATCAGTCTCTCTCGCGTTAACTTTTTTTTTCTTTAAATGTTTAGTAGGTACGTACCTAAAGATAACGAAAAGCGGAGCTAAGGTTGAAAACATTATTGAAAGCTTTAACCTAAGATCTGGTTACTAGAGATAAACAAAAACAAGTCATAATTACATTAATCAGTAATAAAATAGCTAAAAACATTCAAAATACTGAAAGGTTTGGTTATGCAAAAATATTATGACAGCTTTCAATATCATGAGTTATTTTGTATACAAATGGCATTGACAATTGTGTATGTAAGTGCTAGTAATTGTATAGAGAAATGAACAATAATTGCTACGAAACACAAATCAAAAATATTTAATAAAATAATTTGATTTGTTCCACAAAAACTTGTAAAAAGTATTTAAAACTGCACAAAGTAAAGTTTTTTAATGAAAAAATCCCTAGAAGTAGTGCAGAATGGTGCGACTAGCAGACGGCGAGATTGGATTGCATATTTTTCTTACAGTAATTGAAAGTAATTATTTCATCGTGTTCACCCCGTTAATCCAGCGGCCGTAGTTTGCGTCTACGCCTAAGGGAAGGAATAAATGAGCTCATTGTCCCAGACTCGCGTTCAACCCTTTTAGAGCCAGACAATACCCATTGTCATACAGTCAAATAATCTGAAATTTGTTGAGATGTCCTTTTAAAGTTCCCAGACAAGCCGCGAACACCTCAACCTCAAAACTTGATTTTATCGTTTCAGCTAACTATGAGATAAAAGATCAAGTTATGAGAGTATTCATTATTTAAAAACTCATCACTCACGTTCTTCTTGTTTTGTTTAATATGTTGAAATACTAAATAGTAAAACAAATATGACGGTCAAATACGGTACCTAACTATAAAACTTGTTGTCTGTTAATGTACCTATAATACTCAAAAATTCATCTGGCGAATATTTGAAATTAGTTTCAGTTGGAAGTAAACTATTGTATCCAGCTAGAAAGTTGTTCGCGACGTCGTACGCCTTTAGGCAGACGCTCTCATTTCTAAAAGTAGGCACCAGATTGGACGTCAACTTTTCTTCTTTTTCTTCTCTTGACAGATAGTACACAAAGACTAGCATCTTTCGATAAAGAAAGTGTTCATACCCGTGTAAAGCTGAGTATTCAAAACTTACCTATGTAGCTTTCTATTTGTATTACTCGTAAAGCAAAATACAAATTTTCCCAGTATATTCGTTGGGCTGAGGATTTAAATAGAATTGCAGCGGCTGGTTACTGTTTCATGTTGCAGCCAAATTAAATAAACCCGACAAAGCACCTAAGCTCTGGTCGGTTAGTCAAACGATCACATTTAAATACTGGACATTGAGCCAGTAAATGCAATATTTGGAGTTGAATATTTCGGCCGTAGACTCGTCAGTCGAAGCGCGCGCACGATAATAAGATGAAATTACCGCCCTTTATTCAATTGCCTATAAAATGGAGATGAAAGTGTACATTAATGTTCAATGCGACAATTTGATCGCGAATGGTCATTTGCGAAATGGAAAGCAAAATGTTTGTTATTTCCAATGTTTTAATGAGAATACCTACCTTCATTTCTATAAAGGGATCCAAGCTATTAAAATAGCCAATCGTTTCTTTGTCAATCTTCAGTGCTTATAAGCTACCAATAAATACCTTATTGGAATGCTAATTAGCTTTTCTTCGAAATAATATTATGAACATCTAAATAGGCTAGCTATCATTTGATCTATATTAGTTTATTAGTTTAGTAGCCTAGTTAGTAGTGACCCTGCCTACAAACCTGGAGGTTCTGGGTTCGCATCCCGGAGAGGGCATTATTTGTAAAAAATGCATTTGATCCGAAAGTTTTGCTGCTACTTATTTAGAGAGGCGAAAAACTGACTATTCTGAATAATTATAAAAATAGGTAGAAAGTGAACTCTCACAGTAGTATACAGTATATACAGTAGTAACTCTCGCATTTCGCCAGTTCATAATTATATGATGTTTCAAAATAATGCGAGATATCCACTTACCTTCTGAAGTTCTGGACTTGTTATGTTAGTTTGAATTAGTTACTTAGTCATAAAAGAAGGCTACATGTCAACAAGTATATAATACTTACAGCATTTTACAATGCATTATGTCACTAATATAAAAGCTAACTAGGAGTTTTAGTTAGACCGTGCTGAAAAGTACTATAAAAAATTATTTTGTCACTAGTGCGAGAAAATTATACTCTATTGAGTTTAAAAACTCAAAAGAGCACCTTCTGAGCAAATGTATTGTAGAATATTTCTGATTCGTTTTGCAATGATTGTTACTTGATATTCTTTTTGAAAAATATATGTACCATTGATGGCAAATTAAGCACACTGAAGATGAATTTAATGTGACACCGAGACTGTGGGTAGTGTGGGTGCTCGTCGCGCGTGTTATGGCATAAAACTGGTACATCTCGACCGTATACAGCGCCTACTGCAGCGCATGACACTCGACGCGCCAAGTACGTGACTGTGCAGACGCTGCATTAATATTTTTCTAAGATATTACAATATCATATAACAAGATAAACCTTTTAAACATAAACCCTGTACAAAATTCTACAGCAAAATTAATAATCACTCAATGCATCAGTTCTATCAAACACGAAAGGCATAATATTTATACACCATTTTGAAAGGGCTGCTGAAAGAGATTGTTTATAAATACGAATTCCTAGTCACGTGCGGAAGCATACTAGAGCCCGGCTCCAACTTTTTCAAGTGACCTTTTCCCGATTAAGCACTGGCAAAAAAGCAGCATAAAGTGAGAAATAAATGGTGTCGAAATGTCGAATAGCACTTTTTTCATTCGAACTTTGTCACTAAATCAAAAACTACTTCCACGACTGCGCCTATAATGGAGTTGAAGATATGTTGTATCATAGATATGGGGAATAATGGGGACGCCGTCGATATAAATATACTTTCTCGTATTGCTCTAATCTTGCCCCAAAAGTAATAAAAAGTTTTATGAGGCTTAAATGAGAAAGTATCTCGGCACTCACAGATACAAAATGCGAATATTGTTTGATAGCATGAGATCATGACCAAATTCATGAATGTGAGTTTATAATTCTTGAGAGTAAAACGAATTTATTTTATTTGGTTCATCTTTTTAGTAAAATTTGTCTGAGGAATTAACTTTAGGTCGACCTACTTTTCCTAATGGATATCAAATAACTAAACCTACCATAATTTTGGCCAACATGTATTGGATATGGTTGAGCTGGGGCCCGTTTCTCGAACGCTTGTAATACAAGTGGAAGTCTCTTTTTAACACTATTAATTAGATAAGGACTTCCGCTTGTATTACAAGTTAGTATATTTAGCAAGAAACCGCAAATTTCGCTGCCCTTTCAAAGTATCTACGTATGTTTTTTTTTTTACATTTACTTACTATCGCAATAGATGCGTACATTGAAAGTAACTACAGAAAATGTCCAAGCCTATTGAAATTGACAATAAATCACTATGTAGTTACGTTAATCAAAAGCTTGCGGAGAAATATAACAATACCTACACAAAACATAACTAAGCCGATGTTATTAGTAATCTTCCTCTACGAAAGCTAACGATGTTTACCTCCTCTAACTAAGTTTCGACAGTTACTAGAAGTAAGTGACGGCTTACCAAGTTTAATGTAAATTAGAGAATACAATAGGTACCTACTTGTTGGGACGTGATTTTGCTTTTCGTTTAACCACGGAACTTTTTTGAATTATTTTAAGCTTCATAAATATTAAGGTAAAAAAGTACACGGCAAAGCTTCATGGGTTTAAATAGATTACTGGGGTCGGTAATGAGATTTTCGATCAATGTAATTTGTAAGTAATTTATTATCATGTCCAGCGATAAAAAAGTGAATCTGTCGTTTAAATGCACAGGTATGAAGATAGTGT
>JALPQI010018250.1:0-20651 GCA_025490895.1 Thaumatotibia leucotreta
GATCAGCCCAGTTCAAGGCCGGTCGGACTAGCTTATTGCGAATTAAAGTGTGCAAGGCAGTCGCCAATGTCGGTTCAGTGCATACGCGTCCGCGCCCCGAGGTAGACAACAAAGGTTCACCTCGACACCGCAGCGATGGCTTCCAAAGTCCTGGTGCCGACTGGGCCGTTCACTAAACTGCAAGTAAGTACCTGGATTTTAGAAGTGCAATCGGCACCTTCGTGTTTGTTAGTACTATAAATAGAAGATAAATACATTTGACGCGTAAATTTAGCGCTTGAATCATTTTTATCTTATTTTTAATCTAAGTACTTCGTTTCCGTATAATCTTGTGTATTCGATAATTCAAGACATAAGATTTACTTTAGATAAAGGTGATATAATCGAGAGTTGAAAATTAAAATAATTAAATTAGATACACGAATTTGCTGCGCACTCTCAATTTCGTGCCGGAAAGTGTATACGTGCAATATATCTGTATAAAAAACTGTTCCAAATACCTAGTGCATAATTAAAAAGATACAAAACATATGAAATAAGTGCAAAGGTAATTTCTGTTAAATGGGTCGAAGCGCAACACAAAGGAACACCGGACGATGACACTAGTTAGGTATCGGAAAAGCGTTTAACCTGACTTTTCCTAGAGGTGCAATATTTCTATTGCTTCGTTCGTATGATTGAACCGATACACGTATGAAGTACCTATTCGAATACACAGCTTCATTTTTCGCACCTACGTACCTAATGCAGATAATTTATTAAATTTATGGATTAAACGTTATTGGTCGGCGCACCATACATTCCATTATATTTTAATCCTTTACCATGGTTCTCTGAGACACAATGTAACAGTCGCAATCAGATATATAGGAGCGACTTGTTACTTCTGATATTGCTGGCTAAGCAGGTAACACTTATTACGACGGTGAAAAAAAAAACATCTAACCGTGTGAACCAAGTAGAACCAAATGATGTTAGTTTCACAGAACCTCATTAAATTTCAAAATAACAGAATAATAGAATAATAGTTATGTCGAATAAAATATATTGATTTAAACTTTCACGATTATCACTCATATTTTAAAGACAGACGGGTCTTAATCGCGTAAACTTACGTTTAATTAAAATATATGTCGAATAAATTACACAAAAAAGTATCAGAATTTGCATGATTTATTATCATTCCTCAAAAATTGCTGTAAAAGGTTACTTAATGTAATTGATAGAAATTAAGTCAACTAAAATAATTGACATTCATATGAAAATATTACACTATCATAATCATGCAAAACAATAAAATTCTAACTCAAGCTACTTCGCGTTTACGACCTCATTGTTTCCACCGTCGTTTAACAAACATTTGCATAATAGGACTTACAATATGTACCTAATTACACATAGCGGTTTGTTACTCAGGCATTAGGTCATAATTTGAACTAGAGATGTTTGTAGCATAATGCCCTAATTATCAATGTGACAAAGGATACCATTTTCAAGCAGATGAAACATTTTACTGGTAAGTAGGTATATTGTATTAAATTATTTACACAAAGAAAAGTAAGGCATTGAATGTCATTGGACCAAAAGTTAATTTTACACAAAAAAGTATTCTAATTATACTCGGCCCACTGTCAGTAAAAAAACGAGCAAATCCAAATTTTCTATGGGCAGACAACTCTTCGTGCCTACATTTCTTGACGTTTTTTTGCTGCCCGGGATAATTGTACAGACTATAACTGCCATACCATCCTTCTTTCCCCCAACTGACTGTTTGCTGACTTATCGAATGTTATCTTCAGGTGAAGAAGTCGCCAGCTGAGCCAAGCACCAGTGGCTTCGTGCTGGCCGGCGATGCCGCCGCCAGGGTCGCTCATTTGGAGCACAGCGTGCGCTTTCTCCAGGAGCAGCATAGGCTGATGCTGAGTGGACTTCACACGGAGATAGAAGCACTTAGGGAGAGGAACAGGGGTTTGTATCTTTTTAACCGTTTTGACTATTAGCGTTAAACAGATGAATTTTACACAGGAACAAGTTAGTTTTGAGTATTCTAGCGTGACGTTTTCGCAATAGGGTGTATTCGGGTAATTACGAATGTCACAAGATGCCGGATAATTCCGAAAGTTGACACTTAAGACGATGTTACTACGAGCGATTTTTCTGTGATTTTTGGAATCACCCTAAGGCACCTTACCGCCTTGGAAAATTAATAAGAAATAATAAAGAAATCAATATGACATTTTTATTTCATAAACAATAAACATTGATAATTGATATCGTAGGTATATTGTCTAACTACATACTTTGAGCAAAATATTGTTCATTTAAATAAGGGATTACTGTTACTAAGAACCACTAAAAAAAATTGCACTTCACACATTATCTTATCATGCTGTTAGATATTGCATTACAAAAAAGTATACTTGCGTGCACTAGTAACACGCAACATTACACAGTTAATTGATAATTGGCTTTATTAGGTTAGATACAAAGACAATAGGCTTTGTCAATAAACAAACAAAGGCACACCCAACTGATTTCTAGATCTTATGCCACGGTGATAAGGTCTACTAATCTTCATCCGACTCTACCTTATTAACTGCTGATGTCGTTGCTGTTGGTACTGCATCACCAGTTGACAACAATCAAGAGTGGCGTAATACCTACACTGAATGTCCAAACTGGTTACCATGTATCTTAGATACAAATGAATCAAACTCTGCCATAACGTACCTACAGTCGAAAACAAAGAGATGTTTTGAGTTTTTCACCACAATTAATTTGATTTAGAAAAAAATAGGTAGGTGTATAATTATATGCTTGTAGTTGGTTGTAAAATCTTAATTATATTCATGAATTGAGTACCTACCACACAATGTATCTGTAATGTAAAGATAAATCAAGGTTCAATGGTGAACTAGACAAATTAGTTGTAATGAAATCAATTGACATTAGGTATATTTGTTTCCTCTGTTCGTAGTCGTCATCTAAGAAAAATAGAACAAAAATTTCAGTGCACAATTCTACTGCCAAGGGCACTCTAGTTGTTTTTATGTTTCATCTTACCTTGCACTGTCACCTCTAATCTGTTTGATATATTACCATTGCTATTTATTACTTTTTCAAAGTTTTAGAATGTATTTCGGGAAGAAAGCCTGTTTAACTTTAGATAATTAGGTAGGTACAGTACCTATACTAAATTGCATATAATTTTTTTTGTAGGCAAGATACCAAACTTCTGTAACTACGTATATCGTAGGAGTCTGATATTGTTACATTTGTTTCACAAACTTACTGATTTTAAGTTTGACCTTTCAAATGAAGATATCTTTATCTAATTAGGTATATGTGGGTATAGACGGATTTGAAATAGCTGTTTTGTAAAATTATGTTTGTAAATTTTAAGCTGGAAAATCTAACCCGGTTCGATATAATCGCGCGTGTCGTGACACGGTTGATTAGCCCCGTACATAACGTTCACATGTTAGTGTCACAATCGATATCGACCCGTGTCTTTGAACTGCCATCCTGCTTAAATAATTATCCTCTATTGGTTTCGTCAAACGATTTATGTAGCCAGACACGAATTGCGTCATGTATTTGTATCTAAACTTTATACTTAGGTACTTTAACGGATAAAAAAACGAAACGAATACCACCTACATCAATTTGGGGAATCCCATGGCAACTCCAGGTTCCAGGTTAGCAATAATTTAAAGTATTACGAAGCTAACGAATATCGAGGTAAATATTTAAAATTTTGTGTCAATAACTCGTAATTATAGGAAATATTTCAAGTTAATACTAATATGGGCTCATTTTCGATTAGTTGCCCACTAGATATCTACCGGTTGTTAAACATTTACTGTCGATTAGTAAGCCTTTATTGTTACTTCATAAATCCCGAATTAAATTCCTTTAAAATATTTTAGATTCTTTGGTTTAATAAAACGTGTTTTTTTTGTTGACAGACCTACAATTCCAATTAATTTTCAACAAGGAGTCATCTTCTAAGGCAACATCGCCTGCTGCGGCAGAAAATGGCGACACCGCAGAGGTAATAATTTGCATATATAATTATCTATTTAAATTTTATACAGTGGAACACCAGCTTTTTCTTGTTTGGCGATATTTATTATAAGAATAAAAACTTTACACGTGAAAAGTATTGTCACTAAAAAGTGCACATGTATTTAGTAAACACATTATAAAATAACGTTTCTTTCCACGCATTTCCAGTGTAACATCTTAGTCTACCTAGTCAAAGTTTCGAAATGTTTATTTAAAATTTCAACTGAAACTCGATGCACACATACTATTTATAATTTAACATACCTACTTCGCAAAGTCGAAACTACACCTGTTAGTTTTGCGTGATTTTTCCGTAAGTATGTAGTAGAGACGGATCCACGGAATAGTTTTTTCTGTTCTGTGGACGGATCTATATTAAGGAATGAGATAATAATATTTACCTCTCAATTCATATTAAAGCTCTGTCTCTACAACATGCGTATGAGCTTATAGGTGTAAGGTGTCCTAATATTTATTTACCTAATCCCAAAATAAAAAATCCTAATTGAAATCAAAGCCAGCGGTGTCTGATTGGAAAATTATATCGTATAGGTACTTAGGTGTGGCTATGACGATGAAAGAATTTTTTAATTGATATACCTCAGCATTTTTAAAATCACGTTTACGTTTCATAGGAAGCAAAACTGAAGGCCGAGGTGGCTCGCTTGGAACGCGAGGCGGCGGCGGCGCGAGGCGAGGCGCGGGCCGCAGAGGCGCGAGCGCTGCAATTGCAGAGGCTCGTCGATGCTCAGACTGAGTAAGTTGCACACATTTTACGTCAGAGCCGGATTAAAGTTTCATAGGAGGCAACACTGAAGGCCGAGGTGGCTCGCTTGGAACGCGAGGCAGCGGCGAAAAGCGAGGCGCGGGCCGCAGAGGCTCGTCGATGTTCAAACTGAGTAAGTTGCACACATTTTATATCAGAGCCGAATTCACGTTTCATAGGAGGCAATACTGAAGGACGAGGTGGCTCGCTTAGAACGCGAGGCGGCGGCGGCGAGAGGCGAGGCGCGGGCCGCAGAGGCTCGTCGATGCTCAAACAGAGTAAGTTGCACACATTTTATATCAGAGCCGGATTTACGTTTCATAGGAGGCAACACTGAAGGCCGAGGTGGCTCGCCTAGAACGTGAGGCGGCGGCGGCGAGAGGCGAGGCGCGGGCCGCAGAGGCTCGAGCGCTGCAGTTGCAGAGGCTCGTCGATGCTCAAACTGAGTAAGTTGCATATACACTTTATATCAGAGCCGGATTTACGTTTCATAGGAGGCAACACTGAAGGCCGAGGTGGCTCGCCTAGAACGCGAGGCGGCGGCGGTGCGAGCGCTGCAGTTGCAGAGGCTGGTCGATGCTCAGACTGAGTAAGTTGCATATACACTTTATATCAGAGCCGGATTTACGTTTCATAGGAGGCAACACTGAAGGCCGAGATGGCTCACTTAATACTGATATTTATCAGTATTAACGTAAAAATATATCTGCGAACGTGTTTCACGATGTGTCAAAAACGTCAAATGCCAATGAAAGTCAGTCATATTTCTTTATTTTATTTTTTTTACTTTGATCTGGTCGTGTGGTGACGGTAGTAAGAATACATTTGTCACCACCCCAACTTCTCCTGCGGGTGTTGTAAAAGTCGACTAAGGGATTGAAGTGTCACTGACCATTATTTGATAAAAGATTGATGATGGGCAGCAGCGTCATCATAGTGGACACATTACTGCGATCGCCAATCCGCTTGCCTAGCGTGGCGATTATGGGCATTTACCTCCTAATGTGTTTATACGCATAGTTATAGGAGAGGCCTACGTCCAGCAGTAGATATCATAGGCTGATGATGATGATGATGATGAACGTAAAATGAAACTGCGAACGTGTTTCACGATATGTGTCGAAAACGCCAAATGAAAATGAAAGTCAGTCATATTTTTTTTTCAACTGACGAATGATATAAATTTTGTTCCAGGAAGCTCAAGTCTCTCTCCCTCGCACCATGCGCTTGCGAGGCGTCCGAATCCCGCGCAGAGCTGCGCGCGCGGCTAACTGACGCGGAGCGACTCGTGCGCCGCCTGCGCGGGGACGCCGAGCGCCAGCGGAGAGAGGTACACACGGGCGGCGCCGTCACTAACCTACTGTTCGACGGCGCGCAGCACGTACGTCCCGAGACTATCGGTTCAATAGGGATGATGACTGTAGTTAAAATAAATCATTTAACATTATGCACGACTTAATACACGAAGAAGTTATTACTAAGATGTAGATTGCAGTAATTTTTGTACAGAACTTCTATTTAATAAATTGAAAAGAACTTAAAAGAGTAGGTCATTTGGCAGTACTCAAACGTGACGTCACTTTTGAGTATTTCATATAAAATTCCATAGTGGTGATCGTTTTGCCAGTTCGAAAAAAGATGCTGATTTGACTTGTCAGTCATCATGCCTATTGGCTTCTCGAACTGCGGCACTACCGCGAACAGAGACACCCTCGAAATTTATAAATTTCGAAGTTCGCGGTAGTAAGCCTGTTGATGAAGCCATGAGGATAGGGTTGCCATATAAGAATATCTTGACAAAAGCCCTAACATTTCTAGATCTGAGACATACAGGGTCGGGTTTTATAAAGTTACAATTTACAATTTCGCTGTTTGCCTCTCTAACGCACTCAGATATTGGCTAGAAAGAGAGGCAAACAGCGAAATTGTAAATTGTAACTTTATAAAACGCGACCCAGGGTGTTTTTCTTCATATGCTATAACTTTAAGGGAAGCTTATTTAGGTCAAATATAATTAATTTCTCTAACAAACTAGTGTTTTAACTCTTACTGTTATTAAGTTATTAAAAAAATAAGTTTAATGACTGAACAAATGTATTGCAACTGTATTGTTACTTATTTTGACATGCGCCGTCAGTCACCTGAGATTAACTTTTATTATATTCTTATGGTTCTCTCACACTTACAATTTCATTTATTATGTATGAAAACACAAAAAAAAGCCGATATATCAGACAACTTCTATTAATGTCCCAAGTAAACTGTCTAATTTAACGCAAATCGAAACGAACACCCTGTATATGTTATCAGAGTCGGGCAAATAATGCGATTACGTGCGTGTGTGTTTGTAATCTAGATTACAAAGCACACATGCAAATATAATTTACAGAAGTAATCAGATACATTTGCCCAACTCTGGATAGTATAACCTAACCTGAACAACGACGGCACGATTTTAGGCTTCAAGCAAACTGTTAAGTACCAAGCAAAAAAAAAAGATTAAAAGCTCTCGTAGTAGTTATAATGTCATTTAGCTTATTTTAATCGTTTTTCTGTGTCTTGTGATTTTGTTGAGTTTTATTAATATTTCTAAAAAACATATACATATTTATGCGGCAGTAAACAAAAATCCTGAGTTTTGTCAATTTTGGCGGCATTCCTGACATTAGGTCAAAATTCCTGTCATGTCTGAAATAATCCTGATGTATGGCAACCCTGAGGAGGCTGGGAGGAGCCTTGATTAATGATTATGTTTTTGAATTTTAACAATGACAATAAGTACTAATAGGTAAAGTGATAAGCAATAATGAGGTCGTGAATTACATGAAAAAGCCAGGAACGTTTCTTAAATGCTAGTGAAGTTCCTTTGTATTTAAGGCACTATTACATTTGTTAGAAAAGGATCGGGGTCGATGTTTTATGTAAAAAGATAAATTAGGTTAGGTACATTAACCTAGTGTTCGACGACACGACCTAGGTATGCTGATGTTAATTAGTACTAAGAGGACTGTACCAAGACTAAATTAAAAATTAAAATTGTGACTACGGCTTTCCCACCCCTTAAAAGCCCAAGCTAAGTCCTAATCTCACAAACGGCAACTAAATCTTTGCGAAATCTACAGCTCCAATGCATGAAGAATTCGCTTCACGCATCCCTGCGAGCGTCGGGGCTGGATGGCACCTACGGTTTCCACAATAGTTACTTCCCGCCGGTAAACGCGCCTGATTTCTGGAGGGACCCTAGCAGAGAGTGAGTATTCAGGTTTAGGCTGCGGCTCCATTGAGGCGGAGAGGAGCAGAGATGTGCAAAATTGACCAATGTCCGTAGGTTGCCCTGAAAGTTTCGGGAATCGGAAAAAATACGCATTTTAATGAAATAAAAGTACTTTTATTGTTTTTCAAAGTATTCTCCTTTGTGTTTAATACACTTTTTCATTCTCTGAAACCAGTTTTTAAAACAGTTATTGAAGTCTGAAGTGGGGGTTGACAAAATGGCCATTTTATAAGCGTCGACTGCTTCTTCCGCGGTCTGAAAACGCTGACCACGCAACCGATTCTTTATTTTCGGGAAAGTAAAAAAATCGTTGGGACTTAGGTCGGGGCTGTACGGAGGATGGTCCAGTAATTCGACGTTTTCGCCCTTCAGATAGTCGTCTGTTTTCTGAGCGGTGTGAGGGCTGGCATTATCATGGTGTAGTATAATACGGCGGTTAGGGTTAGTTTTTCGCAGTTCAGCAAAAACAATCGGTAAACAAACGCCTATATACCAATCGGCATTGACAGTTCTTCGATCTTCAAGAGCGATAGTCGCCACGTGACCCGATTTGGAGACAAACGTGGCTACCATTTTTTTGATCGTGCTGCGAGAACGAACAACTTTTGTCGGCTTCGGTTCGTCTTCGTAAACCCAAACTCGAGATTGGTTTTTCGATTCAGGCTCATATGCGTAAATCCATGATTCGTCACCTGACACAATACTAAAAACGGCATTTGAGCTTCCTCCATTAAATCTTTTTAAAGTTTTGCGGCACCAATTGACACGTAGGTACCGTTTTCTGGTCGTCAGATAACAAGTGAGGAATCCACCGGGAAAATAACTTCCGCACGCCCAACTCTTGTTGTAAAATAACTTGTACCTGACTCATTCCAATGCCTAAAGTCTCCTGAATCTCCCGATATGTAACATGCCTATCTTCCTTTATCAGTTGGCGAACAACATCGATGTTTTGATCGGTAACGGCCGTTTTCGGTCGACCCTCACGTACGTCATCCGCAAGAGACACACGGCCACGTTGGAATTCCGAATACCACCTGTATATGGTCGTCTTTGAAGGTGCTTCACTACTAAAAGCAATAGTTAATCGGTCTCCACATTGTTGTTGTGTTAATCCACTTTTAAAGTAATAATAAATCATTGCTCTAAAACTTTCGCGGGACAGCTCCATTTTCACCAGCGACTCAACGACTTTAAAAAACAATTGAAAATCGGACATTGTTTTTTTTTCTAAGTGGCCAGTGTTTTCGAATAATGAGACTATGCTTGTAAGAAAGAGGTATAACACATGTCAAATATGCGTTCCTAAGTATTAAATTCCCGAAATTTTCAGGGCATCCTAAGTAATTCTTCAAATTCAAAATTCGAAACACTGTGATGGGTCTCATTGGCCAATTTTACACATCTCCGCTCGTCTCTGCCTCAATGGAGCCGCAGCCTTAGAGCCTGTTCGACCATCCCCAAAATACATTTGGCAGTTGATAGCTGATGGCCATTTCTTTTATATTCCTGAGGAAAAGGATAGTGATAATGTCATCTGATGGGATTGTGAATCAGGCCATTACACAAGAGTGTTGGCGCGATGGCACAAACGGGCTATGAAAGGTGACTTGGTAGTATGAAGTTTCTTTTGAAAGTGGATGCCATGATCACTGTATATATCGTTCTGGGCACGATACCTCTCGAAAGCCTTAGATAATCTACGGATTACAGCAATGAATCAATAGTAGGTAGGCATAAAAGAAGACTCTATTTCCAATGAGATGACAGTCAGTGCCTACGCTTAATAGTTAATTAGCAGTTCGCATGCTTTATTGGTAACGGTCCCTTTTGACGTTATGCGACTGAAAACTAGTGTTACTTACTGGTAACTTGCCACTGGCAACTTGCCAGCCACCCACAAATAGATAAATTAATACAACGTCGGCAGCAGCACCAATGGTCGCCACTACACCGTGTTTTTATTGATTTCCGTTAAATTTAAGGGAAGCTTATTTAGGTCAAAAATAATTCATTTCTCTAAGAAACTAGTGTCCTAACTCTTACTGTTATTGAGTTATTAAAAAATAAGTTTAATGACTGAACAAGTGTATTGCAACCTTTATTACACCCTAATGTTACTTATTTTGACATGTGCCGTCACCAGCCGTCAGTCGCCTGAGATCTTATTCTTAAGGTTATCTCACACTTGCCATTACAATTATTATGTATAAAAATGAAAAAAAATTTTTTTTACGAAATTAGCTAAAGTCGATATACCAGGCAACTTCTATGAATGTCCCAAGTAACCTGTCCAATTTAACGGAAATCAATAAAAACACGATGTATAAGCCGCCTCAAGGGATCAGACGTCACGCAGGACAAAAGCGTGGGTAGTTGCCCCACCTAAGTATATAGATTAGCATAACTATCTTGCAGCTCAAAACACACGCGAAACATTATCTTCGGCTACTTTCTAACAGGAATCTTCGACACGAAGTTAATAGGTACTTGATAGATCTCGTGCATCATTTGACTTCGCACAGTGTTTCCTTTCCAGCAAAATTGTTTACCAACCTTTTTGATGTTTCAGAGAATTTGCCAACTCAATGATGGCACGCCAGCAGCGGAACTCGCGGCGCCCCCTGACTTTACCCGAGTTGTCCGGCCAGCAGATTCATCGTTCGACTGTTTATGCTAATCGTAAGTATCATTATTAGTTTTAGTAAGGGTCACGGTCCATACAAAGTTGAGAAAAATTGTGCGCTGCGAGTTACAGTTTTGTAATTTTAACCAGAGCTAGAGGGTTTCAAAATAGTTGTTTTTAGATGTGGAGGGAAAACCAATTCCCCCCCTGAGCGCGGGGGGAGGGGGGTGAATGTGCATGCGGAAGGGTTGCGTTTAATTTTTTTTTACTAATTAATAAGGCCTACTATGCATTGTTTGGTATCATTTTCGTGTAAGACGGACCTGGACAATCCATTTTTTATCATAAACATGAGCAGTTTCATATAAAAATGTAGATTTTTTGGAGTAAAAGTAAAAAAGTTACCGTTTTTATTTTAATTCAAGCGTCATATAAGGATTAAAAAACAAACTTATCCAATTGAAAAAAATAGTGTAAGACAGCATATTTATTGCAGTTTTTAAAAATATACACACTTTGTAGTCTTTCGTACAAAAATTCACTGAAAAAAAATTTCTTGACGCGTATCTCCAACAAAAACCCCCGCGTAACCTCAAAAAAGAGACTTTTGTGCCGGCAACTGCTCATAGATTATACATATTTTTGTACTTACATATTATTTTTCATATAATTCATATTACAATTGTAAATATTTATTGATATGAAAGTAAATTGAATATTTTCTGATCTTCTTTTTTTAAATAACTTAAGATTATTAAGAATTTTATTTGTTCAGATTCTAATTTTAGATTTTATCGATTATTGTACTCAATACCGCGTGTATATTAGATATATATCTGGTCTATCTGATCACATGTATGATATATAGTATCTGATCATATGAATCGGAATGGGTAATCATTTTTACAAGTGTCATTAGGTAATGATCTCATTACCAAAGACGATAAAGGTAATATTCACTAACCGGGACTAAACAACTAACCCAGTTCACCCACGTTAAAAGTTTATATCATATGGAATTTGTCAATGAATTGTTAAACGTTTACTTCATAAATCATCATTATTACCATATCAGCCGAAAGACGTCCACTGCTGAACATAAGCCCCCCCCTAAAGATTGCCACAATGACCGATCCTACGCCACTCGCATCCAGCGGACTCCTGAGACCTTCACTGTCCACCTTGTGGTGGGCCTACCCACGCTGTGCCTTCCATCTGCGAGGCCGCCGCATTGGCCATCGGTTCTACGTGCAATGTGCCCCGCCCACTGCCACTTTAGTTTAGTGATTCGGAGAGCTATGGAGCTATACTTCGGTTCTGCTGCGGATCGTCTCATTTCTAATATGACCTCGCAGAGAGAATCCCACCATAGCCCTCTCCATTGCCCTGTGGGTGACTTTAAGCTTTCTTATGAGGCTCATTCTAAGCGACAACGTTTCAGTACCTTATGTCATCACTCTTTTAAATCTTTGATCAGTGTGTGTTGCCACACTGATCAAATACTTTTGTCTTCAAGAACTGCGGAATAATGAACGAAAAGATGTGTCGTAGCTCCCCAAACGCTGCCCAACCTAGTCGGATTCGATGATTGACCTCTTACTCATAGTTGGACCTACCTAACTGGGTAGCTTGTCCTAGGTATATTATAGTCGTCTACACCTTTAGTCTCCGATTGTAACGGGAGTTTTCGTCTTATCTATGTTCTTGTTCATCCTAAGACGAACTCGCTCGAAGGCGCTACTGAGGTCAGCGAGCATCGTACTGAAATCTTCCAAGGTCTCAGCCAAGACCACCGTATCATCAGCGAATCGAAGGTGAGTGAGGTACTCGCTGTTTATGTTGATACTCACCTTTTCCAGTCCAGTCTTAAAGACATCTTCCAGTGCAGCGGTAAACAGATTAGGGGAGATGACACCTCCTTGCCTGACTCCCCGCTGCAGCAGTATAATATGCTTCAAGCTCTGGTCTTGGAGTCGGATTGACATAGTGGCGCTTTCGTACAAACACCTCAACATTTCGACATAGCGGTAGTCTACTTGGTACCGTTAAAGAGACTGTAGAACTGCCCAGAGTTTCGGTCAAATTGAAGGCCTTGGGGGTTACCATGACGTACTAATGCGATTCAGTTTAGGTTCTGGGAAAGGGGCAGTGATACACGACTCGTTTAGCCTTGTCCCTTTCTCTCGACCTAAATTAAACCGCATTAGTACGTCATGGAAACCCCCCTAATCGTAGTCCACAAACGCCAAACGCTAAACAGAGGGGCAGGTTATACCTATTCCTCGGTCTTCTGTATAACATTTACGAAACGCCAATTCCGAAACCGGCTTGTTCGGGAGGATGGAAGTCATGAAAACATGTTATAAACATGGCTCGGAGTGAGATGGATCGGTAGTTCTTCATTAAGGCGTTGTCACCTTTTTTCAAGAACAGTACCACCACTCTTCTGTTCCATGCCTAAGGCGTTCTCCCTTCCGGAGTTGAACAACTTCTGAAGGGCCATAAGGATTGGTTTACCACCTGGCTTCAGATGCTCAGCTATAATTCCGTCTTCCCCAGACGCCCTGTTATTTTTGAGCTGTTCAAGAGCCATTCTAATATCACATAGGCTGATGTCTCGGATATCCTCTGTATAGTGCCGGGTCAGTCACTTACTTCATAAGAAATTTATCAATTATCAAATTGTTTGTGAAATAAACGTTTAACCCGGGTTGCTTGGTTAACCCAGTTTGATGCAATTTTCCCTAACAGATATTATGGAGTATTTTGTTTACGCAAAATCGCTAAATTCCCGCAGTAGAAACGTACCGTACTGTCAACAATAAGTCAAAGCAACGTCCCTTTTTTATTCGAGGTACGCGACAGGTGCAATTTTTTTACAACTTATTTTTGCATGGAAAGTTCCAAAAAGTATATATTTTTAAAAACTCCATTAAATGTGCTATCTTGTAGTATTTTTTTTATTTTCATATATTTATTTGGTAATACATATATAACGCAACAATCAAAATAAAAACGGTGATTATTTTACCTTTATACCAATAATTATTTTTTATGTATGAAAATCCTCAGATTTATTATCAAAAATGAATTCTCCGTGTCTGTTTTATATGAAAATGATACCAAACAATGAATAGTCGGCCTAAATATTAGCCGAAAAAATTTTAAACATAACCCTTCCGTTTGCAAATTCACCCCCCTCCCCCCTCGTTCAGGGGAGGAATTGGTTTTCCCTCCACATCTAATTTTTTTTATTTTTACACCCTCTAGCTCTGGTAAAAATTACAAAACTGTAACTCACAGCGCACAATTTTTTCCATTTGGACCTCTACTATTTGGACATTGGGAGCAAAACTTTATCAATACTTGTGAAGCTGATGACATTTAGCAAGATTTAAAAAGCAAGAAAATAGTATATATTTATGGAAAATTAGTGTCTATATCTAAATCTAGAATATCCAATATTTAGGTGTAAAGATAGAGCTTTTTACACTCAATTATGTCAGCACCACAAGTTTAGTTAAAGTTTTGCTCCCATCGTGTACCTATGTTGCGCACAAGATAAACTTATGAATAATATTACGTAGAAGGTACCCGTAGTCGATTCGTAAATTGGCCTAGGAGTAAGTAATCTTATTATTTTCTGATCTTCCATTATTATCCCCATTCCCACTTTAAAAAGGCAAATTAACCGTATAAAATAGCGATGGTTGCAGAACACACGCGGCCGCGAAATGGATACGACAAGAAGAAGCAGGGCGTCAACGGAGACGCGGGATGCAATACTCCAGAGGAACCTCCAGGTAAATGCCTGTTACTATTTACCTATATCCTATTACTGGTATAATTACCTCTATGTAGTGACTTATTTATACTTATACTTTCATCCATGGACTTGAGTTCGAGTCACACAAAGAAACACTTCCAGTATTCAGGGCCTGAGATCAAAAATCAAAGATAAAAAGAATTGATTCTTTCCCGCGGTCTCGTATCGCGTCTCAAATATGTGGCGATAAATATTTGGGGATCTGCTGGGCAGTCACAATCAACACGTACCTATAGTGTTACCCCCTTATTCATAAACGTCTCCTGAGTTAGCAATCTGCTAAGTATTGTTTGTCCCTTTCGGTCTTATAGACATATTGATAAGACCGAAAGGGACAAACAAGACTTAGGGGCTTGTTAAGTTAGGAGACCTTTTGTTCATAAACGTGAGTGAGGGGGTTAGTGGCTAAAAAAGTTGTCACATGAAACCTGCGATCATATACAGGGTGTTTTTTTTCGACCGTTCAAATTCTACGTAGTGAATGTGTAGGTCATACTCACCAACTTTTACTATGGGGACAAAGTCGAAATCGCGAAAAAAAAATCAGTTGTTTCATACAAATTGGCGGCATTACGCTGGCCGAAATGTATGAAACAGCTGATTTTTTTTTTCGCGATTTCGACTTTGTCCCCATAGTAAAAGTTGGTCAGTATGACCTATACATTCACTACGTAGAATTTGAACGGTCGAAAAAAAAACACCCTGTATAACATGGACGTCCAACGCCAGCTCAAAAATGCCCCCAAAAACAATTGTTCAATTGTTCCCAGATGGGCAGGACAAAGCGTTTTACTTAACACCACTCTTATTTTGGCTCAACATCTTTGACAAATGTTTGTAGAATATAGACAATCAAAACTTTGATGGACCAATCACAATTAGTTATAATTATAACGGCGATTTAAGTTTTTGTAGGTTGACATTGAAATTCATTGCCATGATGCAGTGAAGAGGGGGAGACACCTGTCAACTAAAATTCAGGACCATTTTTGAAAGGCAATTTAGTATGGCGTACGGCTTCCGTGTTTTATTCGTTCGTAGCATAAAATCTACGTAACGTCAGTTGTGGATTAAGAAACGAAAATTGGACACACTTACACGCATATTAAGTTTTTAGTAAAGTACCTAATTGTGTATTTTTTATTTATTCTAGGTCCAGTTTTGTTGTTTATTTTTTATACCTTTATTGTTTTATTTTGGTTACACTGTACTTATTTCAGATAAGCACCATTTAGACCCGATACGCACGAACGATACGAAACCTTATTTACCAAAATTGGATTCTGGTAATAGATACCCAGAGTTGAAAATCGTTGTTACAAAAATGATTCCACAATTACTTGGTGAGGATTTTTTTATCGTTTGAATAACCCATTGTTTTTCTTTACCAAACTAACAAATACCTTCTTCGTCTTATTGTGCATGTCAAAACTTTAAGACCGGGGCGACTATGAAATTTTGGGGTAACTTTATTCATTCGCTACTATAACGCATTCGATGCTTTGCTAGTCGCAAATAAAGATTTAATTTAAATCGGCTGCCATTTGAAATGATGATAAATACTTAATAAAATATAGTTATGCTTAGTTAGAAAAGAAAGTAATACAGCGAAATTGAAACGATTAATTATAAATATTATAATATTTGACAGTGCACCGATTACATGATTAATTGTTTCTGAGTAATAATATCGTATCCTATTTATTATTGTCTATTATTTCACAGTTGCACGAGGTTTTTTTTACAGTTGTACAAGTCTTTACCCTACATAATAATTACACTATAATCATCAGATATCAATACTATTCACTTTGTACACAGCTAACACTATCTAAACCTTCGCTTTCCGAGTTCATTTCTAAATATCTTTTTATAATTATAACACTTGTTTGATAAGGGCGTCAATAGCCGCAAGCGCTATTACGCCTTAAGGTTTTAATGGATTTTCATGAAGCATTACTCCACAGTAGATAATTATTATTGTAATAAAAATTATATAATCGAAGTCCAGTCACCATCAGATATCAATATATCTGACGGTTTGAACAGGCCTTTGTCGTGTTTTAAAACATCGCCACTTTTTTCGAATTTCATGTTTTTCGCACTTGTTACTAATGTAGGTACTATTTTAGTACAGATGGCGCTTTTTGACGCGCTAGCGCGAGAAGTGGTTCATTTTACGTCAGGTCAAAATCTAAAGGTTGAGAAAAAATTAACTCTTGTGAAGTATTTGAGAAGTTTCACTTTTAGGGACACCCAATTAGCGTGAAATTAAAAATCTTAATTTCAGTCATGTTTGTAACGACAAATTAAGCACCAATTTTCAATAAAAACTCGGTTTTGGTTTTAATTTTGTAAACTAAGCATAAACGTAATTATAATATAAAAACGCCGATAAAATTTAAATTTCTAAAGATGTCGTAGGTACTGGATTGACGTTACCAACTTGACTGCAATTAAGGATTTTTCATCTCACGCTACTTGGGTGTCCCTAAAGTGAAAATGCCCATTAACGTAAAGAGGCTTCGGCTTCAGTTGACAATTGTTTACAATGTCTTATTTATATGTTGGTATTGTTTACAGCGGTCCCCGGCTTGGGCGGCGCGTCGACCGCCACGGGAGCGGCGCCGGCGCCGGCGCAGCGCGCGCGGCAGCGGCGCGCGCACCGCAAGCACGCACAGACCGACCACACGTAATGCCGCCACCTCGCATCCATGGACTCAACGTAGGACCCTTCGATGTTTTAAGTCAGCGGCTCGTGATGTGATGTAACTACACCTACTTGACTTGAGCCCGATCTGCCGGTTTTATGCCCCGGCCACGACATTGGTCTAAGGCGACCAGCGGCGAGCGAATCCATGAGTGGGAGCGGGATGCCGATATAGGTACGAGAGGGAGCACGATACGTTTTCCGCTAAGCCGGTCGCCTTAGACCGATGTCGTGGCCGGGCCGTTATAGTATGCATGTAGCGGATTAATTTTCGAGTTATATATCCGAGCGACCCGAAGACTAAAACTATTGAAGGCGAATGTGAACGCTCTGACGAGATAAGTTTTCTTAGCGATGTCCCCTGCTCGCGTTAGAAAATTCAATCGATAATAAAAATATTACAATGTACGACTGAGATCGATGGGTATTGCGGTAAACTTTGATCGTCTATGAGCATCAGTAAGATCTATTCGTACGCATAATTGGCTGCGCACCGACGACTAGCTCGGAATGATGAATTCGATACGGGAAAACTCCGAACGATAATTGACAAAATGGAGATACCGGAGAACTACACCGCGCTAAGCTAAAATAATAACCTATTTTAAGTTTTACAAATATAGTAATAATTTCAACAGAGATCTAGAGACGGGGTGAGCTGGGCAGCAAATGGGGGCTAGTGTAGTCTAAAAGGTCGACGCATATCAAAATTGCTTATGTACCTACGGTAATTTAATGAGAACTTTACGATTTTACATGGACTTATGCAAGTTTTATATGCGTGTACAAAAATTATTTCTCACAGATTATAGATAGTTGCACTATACAATTTATCATAGCTATCACTCGATTCATCATTTTTATAACTAGTCCTACAATATCGGGTTAGCAGAAACAATTTCATCTGCAATACGAGTAAATTGCCCACCCTCATTTACTAAGGTGCCAAGATATTAGATAAAATTATAATATATTTAATATAATGAAGAATAGAGCTACCGATTACCTTAAAACGCTTGAAATGGCCAGCATTTGCCATAATGATATTTGTATAAAACAGTTTGGAAACTTGGGAAGGTATTGTTGCAATTATATAATCCCATTATTATTGAGTCAAGTCGTCCGTGTGCCATAGCCCCAGGTAGCAGCCCTCGCAATTGTACCAACTATAGATAAGCGTCTAATTTCAATACATTTTAAATTTGTTTGTATTTCTGACAAATTTATATAGCATTGTTGTCTATTTTATATAGAAATCTGTCAGTTCATGTCTATGTTAAATTGAAACTTTTTACAAAAAGCCATTCCTGATGCATTTTTTATGAAATATAGTTCCTACTGTAAAACGGGGTGAGTTTCAATCATACTACATACAAGATTCATGTACCTACATAATGCCTTAAATCAAGCTAAAATATAAAAAAAAAAACTACTCTTCTTTAAAAGTCTATCAAAGTATTCCCATAATTTCCAATGTCACCTCGTTTTATGGAGTCCTTTCTTCCATTATTATGATACTTGTTAAAAACTTGTTTGTATGTTTTCTCCACTTAATAATATCAATCGTTTTATACATACGTTGTAATCTTACAAGGTAGCGAAAATGTGAATAATGCACTCCACAAATGTAAAATAATAAATTATTAACTGCCATTAATAATAGATAGTAATGTACCTATAAGTTTATGGTTTTGTTCCGTGTAAATAAACCCACATTATGTTATACAATGTGCTTAGGTAACTACGCACGCATAGCAACATGATAATTGGAGAACGAATTACTCTATTTGGATCCAGTGTGTACAAACTTACAAAGTGGCCAAAAACTAAGTGAATTCCCTTTGTTTGTGTGATTTTTGAACTCGGAATAGGCTAGGAAGTTTTCTGAAATGAGAGAAGAGTCCATAACATTTCGGAATTAAGTATTAGGTGCTCGACCGATCTTTGTGGAACTCTCTGGAGAGGCCTATGTCCAGCAGTGGACGTCAATTGGCTGATGATGATGATGATGATGAATGATTAGGTGCTTGAACTACTATCTAGATATACTTACAATTATAACTTACAATTTCTGAAACTTGAAATAATTCGTCTAGGGAGCCTATTCTGCGTCCGAAAATCTCATTGCCCACGGGAATACATACTTTTAGGCCATCCTGTATAATCCAGTAGGTACTATTAGTGTCACATTGCCTCATTGTAATTAATGCAATGTTAATCTAGCCCCGTAAGGCCCATGTGCTTTTATAAACTCGATTAAGTAGCATTTCCTTTGTTTAATTGATTTTGCAAACAAACAAAATTCAGCACTAGGTGAAGTGGCAGTGGGCGGGGCATATTGCGCGTAGAACCGATGGCCGTTGGGGCGAGAAGGTTCTCGAGTGGCAGCGTACCGGAAGGCCTATGTTCAGCAGCGGACGTCTTTCGGCTGATATAATGATGATATTGATGATGATACCTTACACAGGAAGGTTCAAAATATGATTTAAAGAAAATAGTATGGTGAGCCTTACGACCACATTATTAACCATATTAATATGACCAGTGGTGAATCCTATTACTTTGACTACAGATGTAGTGAGAAATGACTTGCCTTCGGAAACGTTCGTCAACGTCATGCTGTCTCAGTCTATCTCATTGAGACTGACAGTAATAGCTGTCATGCTACTTCAGTCAGACTCGGTGACACTGCCTGAAACAGCATGTGTTTACGAACGTTTCCGAAGGCAAGTAATTTCTCACTACACCTGTACTGTAAATTAACCATATAAACCAGTCCAAAGTACGGCTTTAGTGTTAACATTCCGGTATATTTGTGAGGACTGCAACTTTTACAATATGAATTGTAGCCTTATCCATATTAACCTAAATACTATTATAATTATTGAAATATTAATAATAATTGATATGATATTATATTTATTGCGACTTAAAATAGTTGTTTTTTTAACGCTGCATTTTATTTGGTGCCCAAGTTCGAGTCATCCAAAATTTGTTTTTCCTAACTAGTGCGGAAAAGTAAACTTTGCGCACGCTTCGCGTGCGTAAATTTCTCTTTTGGCAGGCACCTTGTTATAAAAAAAGTCGTTCGAAACACGTGTAAAAACTTATTTTTAACTCGGGTGATTGTCGCTCTCGTTTCACTCAGGCTCCAACTTTCACCCTCGTAGTAAAAAAAATGTTTTTTGCACTTGTATCGAAATGTACTATTATCTTGTTCCTTTTCCTAAATCCACGCTGTCAACTGTTTGTGCCCACTTTTATTTTATTTTTGTATAAAAATGAAGTTGATTTAATTTATTAAATTTCTGATTATTTAGAGCTGAATTAAGGTCGACCCATACTGGATGCGTGTGCCACAGTAGATGGTACACGCGCACG
>JALPQI010018251.1:0-30068 GCA_025490895.1 Thaumatotibia leucotreta
GTTTTTCGGGTATACTCGTTAACTGAGCACTTAGTTGCGGCCTTGATCTGGTCTGTCCATCTCATCGGTGATATCCCTCGTGACCTGGTACCGTAAACTTTTCCCTACACTCGACCAGACGCTCTATGGAATCATTATTATCCTTATTTTAATGCCATCAACGTCACAATCAACTGTCAATAAAAGACTTAAACTTGTCACAAAATTACTGAAATACGCTGGAGGCGAGAAGCTATAATAATAATTGGGTGTTTGATGGATGGGTATCAACTTTTCACAAAAGTTTCGAAACAACTTTATTCGATGGTGACCTCATTTTCACAAGGCTGTTGATTAATGGTTTACAAATGAACATTGCCTAGTTTCACGATATTTTATTACTGCTACGATTATTTGCTGGTGGTAGGACCTTATGCAGGGTCCGCCCGGATAGCTACCACCGTCTTACCCATTAACCTGCCAAAACCGTCTTACCCATTAACCTGCCTAAATAGCAGTGTTTGCACTGCTATGTTTCGGTTTGGGGGTAAAATAGCCGGTGTAATTACTGGCATAGATAGAGGCCATCCATTTAAAACCATAGGGTAGGCAGCATAGGCTTTTTTTATCACTATGTCCATGCGCGTCAGTTCCTGCTTTCCATCAGGTGGGCCGAGAGCACAGTTGTCTACCTTCGTCACATGAAAAAAAATACTGATTATTAAAGATAAACTTAGCAATGTACCGAGGAGAAATTTCATAAGCTGCGAAACTTCCATAGATAACGTTCTGTTTCTAATAATTTAAATTTCACAAGCAATCTAATCATGCCAAATAATGGATTTACACCAAAGGAGCGAATGCTTATTCTGTCCCCCACTTTACGAAATCTACGAATTTCGACGCATTACGTTATGTGTAACGAACGAATTTCGAAGAGCGAGCATTCACTCGATTTTTGTAAATGAAACTCACATTGAATTTTAAAAAAATCGGTATCGAGGGGTATCCACAGCTGCTTAATTTTTTACTGTTTTTAAAAACTTAGTTACTTTTACTTAGGTGCCATCACCTTAACTAATTTAAATATGCAAAGACGTATTTCCAAAACAATCCTGCAAAACAGGTTATCTAAATATTCAGAACGAAACGTCTCTGCAGTCTTAATGCATACAGAATTCCTTGTCGCTCGCAAACTGAGTTTGTCATAAGAAATTATGCATTCAGATGAATTAATTGGTTTTCTTTCGGTTTCTTGCGGATTTAGTAGAGTAGTTATATATTTAAGATAAATATCTTGCAGGAACGAGGGACAGACAAAATTGATGAGGTTGTTATCTGGTTGCGGGTGCACCTACACGAATCTGGCGACCGAAGTCGAAAGGGCGCCCTTATTTTTAACTTACATTGAAGGGATGACCATGTTGAGAGAATGGAGGAGGATCGCAATGTCACAAAGCAAACTTGGGTCGTCCGACGGGCCGTCGTCCTGTCGGCCGCCCCAAGTATCGTTGGAAAGATCTGGTCGAGGCGGACCTGCGCGAGCTGGGTGCTGGTGACGACTGGCATGAAACTGCTCAAGACCGAGTGAAATGGCGTGCTCTTGCGTCGGAGGCCAAGACTCATTTTGGGTCGCTGCGCCCATCTAGTAAGTAAGTAAAGGGGTGACGGACACTTGTTACGCCGAAGATATAGCATTAAGACGATTTTTTGCCCCCATGCGCCACTTAGGCAGTGGACACGTTCGCCAAAAGATAAGAAGCCTTTCGACGTTCCGGGAGCGAATATGATTCCCTGCTATGCTATTCTCTTATTCACACATTCGACGCCGCGTTCCTCAACGAGCTCGACGACGAGACAGCCTTCACTTCGACGTTCGAGCACAGCGCTGCGAAGAACGGTATTCACTAACGTAGAACAACTCGTCGTCGAACTGTAGGCGGTAACTCTCGACGCAGTGTAGTTCCAGCTCACGCCGCATTCGTCGCCGAGCGCTAGTGTCGGTTAAAGTGCATTAGTGAATATCATTTTTAGGCTCGACGCTGCCGCAGCGCTGACACAGCGCTGTTAGCAAGGCGGTTTCCTTAGTGAATAATACTGCTGCTCCTGCGGGATGAACTACATTGGGGGAAACGGCCGAAACATATCGACGAGACTATTTGAGCATATGCGATGTCTGAGGAATGTGACAGCCAGGGCTCTGCGGTGACGGACTCCGGATTTGACGCACTATATTAGGTTCGATAAGGTATCCGTACTTGCAAGAGAAAAGTTCATCGTGCCACGGAAAATACGCGAAGCCATCGAAATAAGTCGTCATCCGAATTTTAATCGTGTTTGTGGTAGGTCAGTGGCACCTGGTTGTAAGACGGTTTTAGGTATTCCATCGGTAGACAGAGTGGACGAGCCCTTATTACCTTAGTGACGTAGTGAGTGTTGTGTGCAACCCGTTTTTCGGCAAAAGTGACAATGAGGGTAGTTTTCCTCCTTCGCCGCCCCCGCCAGTGCTGCCCGCGGCCAGCACCCGCTCTAGCAGAGCGCAAGCCCGCAGTACACGTCGGACTTTGGTCGCGGGTACTCCATGATGAGGATCCTCTGAATGGATCGAAATTATCGACTTAAATTACGTGAGCGTACGTTTGATAAAATATTTAAATATGAAATCATACTTAATTTTCGTTACGAACCTGACTGCAATAAAGGTTTTTTTTTTAATCTCACGCAAACTAAAAGTGAAAATGTTTATTAAAGACATACTCTATGGCTGAACAGCAAAAGCAAAAATAGAGTGAAATAGCATTCCATCAATATGCACTATGAACTTATCATTAAAACGCCAAATGCTGCAGTATAAAAGCCGATTTATATGCGCATCTCGATTGAACTGGCGTTCGATCTTTAAAATATCGACTTGATTTAATAAATGGCGACATTGACAACCAAAACTGTCATTATTATTAAATCTAAAAATTAAGCCGTGTATATTGGTACTAAAATAGTACATTACGACACAAGTGCGAAAAATAAGAAAGTCGAAACGAGTGGCGATGTTTTAAAACACGACCGATAGGGAGTGTTTTAAATCGACACGAGTTACGAAGTTTTGGACCTGACGCAAAATGACCCAGTTCACTAGCGCGTAAAAAAGGCACTATCTGTGCTAAAAATAATATATAATGATAAACTTATATTTAATAAACAGGTACAAATCTAAATGTCAAAATTAATTCCAAACTAAAATAATAACGTTGTGCACAATATTTAGGGGTCGGAACTATGGATGCAATACTTTGACAAAACTTGTCAAGTGGAAATGAAAGAGCACATACATCTATAAAATCTGCGACCATAATATAACATGGACGTCTAACGCCAGCTCAAAAATGCCCCCAATACCAATTGTTCAATTGTACCGAGATAGGCAGGACATAGCGCTTTTCTTAACACCGCGCATATTTCGGCGCAACTTCTTTGATAAATGTTTATAGAATAAAGCCAATCAAAACTTGGACGGACCAATCACAACTATTTTTAATGGCGGTTTAAGTTTTCATTTCAGGTTGATATTGAAATTCATTCCCGTGGTGCATTGAAGAGGGGGTGACACTTGTCAACTAAAATTCAGGACCGTTTTTGAAAGGCAATTTAATATGGCGTGCGGCTTCCATGTTTTATTTGTTCGTAGTATAAAATATACATACTCGTATCTACAAACCCAAACATTGTAACTTCAAGATTCTGAGATAGGGAATCATATTGGATACAGATTTTTCAATAATATTCGTATTTTTCTTGGCTAAAGTGTTCCCACGTGTCAAGTTAGAAGATTTGTTAAAGTTTTGCAACCATACGAGTAGTACCGACCCCTAATGATAATCAAATTAGCTTTGCAGTTACTTTTTTCGAAATCTGTCAAAGTAAGTTTTTTTTAACTCGAATAGACCATTTGAGCTCTGAAAATTTCGCTGTGACGGGATTTTCTTTGTGGCTTTGCGACAGGTTTTAGTGACGAGCATTTTTAAAATCCGTGTCTGACTAGAATTGCGGATAGGTACTCGTAGTTGAACAATTTATGGGAAAATATAAGCGTTACTCATCATCATCATATCACCCGAAAAACGTTTACCTACTCCTAAACAAAGCCCTCCCTTTAAGACTGCCATAATGACTCGTATCGTCCTGCGCCAACCGCATCCAGTGGACTCCCTCGACTTTCATTAGGTCATCAGTCTACCTTGTGGGAGGTCTATCCACGCTGCGCCTTCCGGTACATGGGTGCCACTCGAGAACCTTTCTGCCCCAACGGCCAACGTTTCTACGTGCAATGTGCCCCGCCCACTGGTACTTCAGTTTAGCGATTCGGAGGGCTACATCGAGAGGAGTGCTACTCCATTTTCTCCATTTAATGTGCATTATGGACTGAATAGAGAACTTATAGGTAATATGATTTTCACGAATTAATAAACTCCGTGATGATTATCTTCTACCATCGAGTTACATAAAGAATAGTACATTACTATAGAGGCTGGGACGAAAGGGGTTGCTGGCCGAAGACATATATGTGGAAAAGAGTTTGTTGCTATTCCAATTTGAATAAAGAATTATTTGACTTTGACTTTGAATAGGTCTGCGCCTAACAACAGCATATTTCCGACCGAAGTATGTTTAGTGCATTTCTCAAACATGCAATGAAGTAAACAACAAAAACATCAAAGTATTTATTTTTATTTGCATAGTGGCAAATTGTCACAAATTTTTGTGGAATGGAATAGAAAAAGAGCACTTTGCCGGCCCACGCAAGAAGAATTGTATTAAATTCCATTAACGACATCTTTTTTTTTTATGTTGGCACAACAAAGTGGCTCCACTCCACCTGATCGTAACATCTTGTCCTAGTAGCACCTGAAACGTCATACTTCGCAGCCTATTTATTACAAGGAACATAAAACAATATTTTATTGCATGTCAGAGAAAAGACTTTGTCTTTCTTACAAACCTAGGTATGGTCTGTATTATTTATTTAATCCAAATTTGTCATTTTCCCATACAAATGGAGATAAAACACGCTAAAAGTAAATCCCAAATGTATTTAGTACAATGGTAATTGAAGTAAAAGCGAGGAACGGCGAAGATTGGCACTGATTTGATTGAAAGCTTTTAGTCGACTTTACCGATGTTTCTTTTAGTATCAACACAAAAAATAGGTAACCGCCTATCATAAGATTATTGAAGGAAGAAAATAAAAACAGTTGTATACTGTATTTAAAGTAATAAGAAATAACTAAAAAAACCGGCCAAGAGCATGTCGGGCCATGCTCAGTGTAGGGTTCCGTAGTTATTTAAGAACGGCTGGGCCGATTATGTTTGAAATAGTTTTATTTTAAAGTACTCTATAAGCCTATTAATTATTTTTTTCATATTATTTAGACCTACAGATCAAAAACACATTTTTTTTTCTTCTGGAGCGATTATCTCCGAAAATATTGACTTTAGAAAAAAATTTCTTCCGAGGCCCTTATTTTTTTAAGAGACCTATTTAATGGGTTTTAACCCATGCTATAGGATTACATCAAATAAAAAAAATCATCCCCTCTTCACCAGTTGGGGAGGTACCAAAAATATGTTTATTTTGTTGGCATGATTAATATGTATACCTGTACCAAATTGCAGATTTTTAGTATTAACGGCCACTGAGCTATGCTGCGGACAGACGGACAGACGGACATGGCGAAACTATAAGGGTTCCGTTTTTGCCATTTTGGCAACGGAACTCTAAAAAAAGACACCACCCCAAATCTTCCCATGGGCGTCGTAAGAGTCGACTAGCGGATTTAAGTGTTATTGACCACTTATTATAAAGATTCATGATAGCCAGCAGCAACTTCGTAGCCACTCAATTGCTTTTCGTAACTGTGGTTACCAGCTGTCACTCTTATTTTACATAGGATAAAGCTCAACCAAAATTTCAAAGCAAATAAGTAGTGAACACACTACGGCTTTACCGGCACATGTGTTTCCTCATACGTATAAAAGACCCTTTAGACGAAATGTGTTTCCTCATACGTATAGTCTTATACGTTTAGATGAAGCATGAAGAAGCATCTAGCGGGCCAGCAAGGCGGTGGCAACTAACAGGTTACTGCTGGTCTCCTGTTCGTTGCCGCCGCGATTTGGGCTCCACTTTTCACTTACGATCAGGTGGAATGAAGCCACTTTGTTGTGCCAATATAAAAAAACTTACTGCAATCGCCAACCCGCTTGCTCGTGGCGATAGGCATTTCCTTCTAATGCGTCCAAACGCATAAGTAATACGAGCGACATACGTCTAGTAGTGGACTGAAATAGGTTGACGATATGATATGATTAACATTGTTTCATAAGCTGGCTTCATGTTATCTAAGTTTAATGTTATTTGCGTTATTAATAGCTGTTTGTACTACATAAAATAAAAAAATAAATAAGTTGCGAAACTTCTATTGAGAACGTTCTCAGTAATCTTAATTTAGCAAATAATCTACTCAAGCCAAGACCATACTAGATACATGTATCTATAGATAATGTTTCCATGACAACTTATAAAAATGTGTTCTAAATAATTATTTTATATCTAACTCATAAGATATGTCCTATGAGTTATACATATTTACTGTCTTGTTTACTTATTTGGGATAAAAAATAATTATTTAGAACACATTTTTATAAGTTGTCATGGAAACATTCTCAATGGTAATTACTATTAAATTCTTATGTTTCTCGGATACTTTCGAGTATGTTCCTGCAATTTAAATAATGTTCTGCAACTTGTACATTACTAGATCTGATATATATTAGTACCTATGTCGATTTCAGTCTTCCATCATAAATCTTTTCATCACAACTTTTGTCTAACCCGAAAAATGAATATTGGAAGGCTCGGTCATAGTCGGATAGTGGTCGATTTTAATCTTCTATCGTAAATCTTTTCATCAAACCTTTCTCGGTTCAAAAGCACTAGAACCGTAAACCGGGTATAAACCAATTTTGCAGCGTCAACTATCCCAATGATTGTTCTTCTTCAACGCGAGTGGGTAAAGAAAGTTGCTTTACATTGCGCGCCAATGTTAGAGCAAGTCATACGCGACTCGCATAAAAAGCGTAATGAAAATTTACATTGCAAAATATACACGTATTTGGGGAAATCTGAACGCAATTTTTAGTACAGGAATTGGTGTGGTACTACGAGCTTTTAATCTTATATTGTGCACAATTATTCTGAAATACATGAAGTTGTCGAGTAGGTACTCGCAAACGTAGCGTGAGACATCCAACCGCAATGTGGTCGGATGATCTGGGTGCTTAGACAAGTTGCCAATCGCTAACGCTTAATCGTCAGTCGTAAACGAAAGGCAGCTAACCGTCTTTGTCGCACTAATATGATAGAGTGACAGAGAGGGATAACTACGATACGCTACCAACCGTCAGCGATTGGCAACTTGGCTAAGCATCCTGGTTAGGGTCGCAGGGATACGATGGATGCAGGATGCATCCGTCCAGTAATATGTCCACTGCTTTATTAAGGCATCTCCTATTACCGACGAATGGTCAAGCGGGTTGACGATCGCAGTAGTATGTCCACTATGATGATGTTCTTGCCAATCATCAACGTGCTATAAATTTGGGACCACTTAAATTCCTTAGTCGACTTACAACACCCACGGGAAGAGACACAAGCGTATTTTTCATCATAATCAGCCGAAAGAAGGCCACTGTTGAACATAGGCCTCCCCCAAAGATTGCACAATGACCGGTCCTGTGCCACCCGTATCCAGCGGACTCCTGCGACCTTCATCAGGTCATCAGTCCACCTGCGTGGGTTGGCCTGGGGGGCCTACCCACGCTGTGCCTTCCGATACGTGGCCGCCACTCGAGAACCTTCCCGCCCCAATGGCCATTGGTTCTATGTACGTATTTTTACTTACCCCAATTCGAGTCATACAGCTAAAATTTGATTATTATATGTAAAATATATATATTTTTAATAACGATATTCCTTAGTAACGCTGCGAAGTTAAGTGTCCTAAAAGTCTTCGAAACGCTTTCAGGAAGCTTAGCCAGTTTAAGAGATTTCGCCTAAAAATAAAAAAGCACTTAAATTGAGTAATAATCCTGAACTTATTCATTTGTTCGTGTAAGAATTACATTTCTTTAAGTCAGTTTGCAACTTTTAAGTCGGCATTTTACTGACTTTGTTTTACTAAACGAATCTTTGACTAGGTATCAAAAAGGTTGTGTTGAGACAATATTAGTTGAATATTATGATTTTTACCTGGTCCCTCAAAAATCATTACTCGTAGTATTTTGATAATAAGAAGTGAATTAGTCTCAAGCCGCCCAAAGGTCTACAAATGCCTCCTCAAACAAAAAAGACCTACATATTGATTTAAACTTTCTCGATTATCACTCATATTTAAAGACAAACGGGTCTTAATCTAGGGTAAAATCACCAATAGATGAACAGTTAAGCAACTTTCCCAACTTTAAATATTTTTTTCTATATGATGTAACTCATATTTATCAATTTTTATTTTTTTATATGATTCCGCATTTCATAGAGTTTACAATAAGTTGTTTTCGTGCCTCGTATTAAACTTCAGTATAAAAATTATTATATTAAGAAAGCGGTCAATTTTCCCAGTAGTTGAACAACGTGCCCTATCTCTGAACAATTTGACCCCAATAGATGAACCAGCATAATTGCAATATGACGAGACCAATAATATATATGAACGGCAAGACCCCAATGGATGAACAGATCAAAGTAAAAACTTTAGTTTCTTGGATAAAGTAATTGTATTTGACCAAAAGAACCTTCTTTTAATGAAATATAAACTGAGTGTATGTTATGTAACAGTCTGATCTCTAAGAACAAAAGTTCAACTTTTCCCAAATTTAACCGGTCAATAAAATCAGTTGGTTCAGGTTTTGGACACCGCATTAACAAAATGAACGAACTAAATTGATTCGAATTCATTTATTGGAATCCAACCCAAAAGATGAACCAGTAAATTTTCCTAGTTCACATTTTGGACAGCGATTCTTGAGTTGAACAATCCCGTTTTCATACAAAAATAAATAACTTAAAAACGTATTACATGAAAAAAGCGTCGTTCATCTTTTGTTCAAAAAATCAACTACAAAACTGATTGTAATTTTATGTATAAATATTAAATCTAGCTATTTTATTGTAATTTACACAAGCATTTGAAAATACGAGCCTTGGCCCAAAAGTTGACCGTCGTTCATCTTTTGGCCCGAACGCATAATATTGGAACCATAACTTGACCAGCAAATATCTCATAAAACTAATAAAAATAAAATATTCTTTATAATATACACAATAGAGATATTAGTCTAAAATCTATACTGAAGTGAATCAACGAAATAAAAGCCATATTCGATTTTTTACGTAATTAAAAGCTTAAATTTTTGAGGGCTTTTCTTAATAAGGATCCCATACAAAACGCGATTTTAGCGTGAAGCGTAAACTCGACGACCGCTCACTGCCGCGTACGTGGCTTAACTGTCTGGGAATTTGCATGCGAGACGCGGCATAGTGTTGCCGCGTGTGAGAAAAATACTTCCGGGCGTGTATAATTATTCCTGATTTAATTATTCACATTTTTAGACCTATCAGTCAACTTCTGGGTGGCAGTCATCTATTTCTTACGCGTAACTTTTCGGGCACGAAACGTCAGGATATAATTAAACGTAAGTTTACGCGATTAAGACTCGTTTGTCTTTAAAAAAACCCTACCTTGCCTACACTATTAATTTACTTAAAATTCGCTTCATTGTTCATATCCCTTTACGACCGAGACAAACATTTTCTAAAATCTTATGAAAAATGCATGTAGATGGTTTTAGATTATCTTCGAATACTTGTAAAAAATAATAAAAAAAATCGAATTGCCTTTCATCATTAAAAAAATCGCATGCACGAAAGTGACGTTCAGGATTTATACGTAAATGCAAGATCTTGCAAATTAGTATGGACATGCCTAAAAACATTAATAAAACACATTATTTAATGAAAAAACTTTCTATTATAAGCGATCTTACATTTTTAGGGTTCCGTACCACAAGAAGAAAAAAAACGGAGCCCTCATAGGATCACTGGCTTGTCTATCTGTCCGTCTGTTACAACCGATTTACTCCGACACTACTACTGGGCAGATTGAGTTGAATTTTCGCACACCTATGTAAGTTGGTGACTCAACGATGGAAGTGGAACGTAAAAAAATGAATTTTAAATATGAGGGCTACTTTTAGGGGGCAAATTAGCAAATTGTAATAAAAAAAATCACTTCATGATTTCGAGAAGATAAAATGTATTATATCAATGCTAAAAATAACACGATGAATGGATTAAAGCGACGATTTTTTGGAGTCGACTTGTAATAACCAGTACTATTTGCAATATATACTTTTACTGACTGGGAAAAACGACGAATCTGGAAATATCATTACATTATACAAATTCACACAAGAATTAAAACGATATTTACTACACATTGAGTTTTCCGCAGTAATTCAACAACAGATTTAAAGATGTGAACGGAATTAACGGGTCTTAATAGCCAAACAAGAAAATATTTGTGGTTTAATACTTAAAAAGTATATGCTAGAATGTACTAAGGTCGTGCACAAGCAGAATTAGCAGTAATCTCACACCTAGCTTTAGTGATGATGTGAACCTTCCGAAGATAGACACAGCAAAGTTTACCGGAAACTATCAAGATTGGACGTCCTTCTACAATGTGTTTTCTTCATTCTTCTACGAATAAGCAAAACTTATGCAGAGTTCAAAAGAGCAACATTCATAGTAGCAAAGCTAAAGCAATTCAAGAGATATTAGGTATGGACAACTATGGAGTGCCTAACCAAGATGAAAGTACAAGGTATTATTAACCCTAGTTCCTCGGATACGCTAATTGAATTACGATGAAATATGTACCTAACGAATTAGACGAAATATGTAACCAATTCTTCAAAACTTATGACTATCTTTCTTGGTTTCATTTTATGCGCATAGACCGATTATGCATATCCGTGCAAATATTTATGACAAACGATTTACGAGCTACGTCCGAACCTACAATTTTGTGCACTTATTATTTATGGGCATATTGTTTACACGAAATCACTTAATTTTATTCTAATTTGTGCTAAATAAAAACGTTTAACTCTTTAAGAGTAAGTATCACTCAATAAATAGAATGTTTGTCACAGTAAATATACGAAATTATGAACTTACGTGTACTACTAATCCCACCAAAATACATCGCCATCTTCAACGCTGTCTTGCGACTGACTGATGCGGCCGCCCTAAGGTATTTGCTACTTTTACGTGTCGGCTAGTGTCTGCAGATTCGATCGGTATAGGTTTGAGCTCGAAAATACAATTTACTTGGTGACAGGATTTTTGCAAAGTAATTTGCAGGATTATATCAAACCGGTCGGAAAGGGATATATGATGTTACGCTATAAGTACTAGTGTGTCCACTATGATGACATTGATGACGTTGCTGCCCATCATCAGTCTTCACTAAATTTATGGTCAGTGACACTTCAGGGAAGATTGATAGTCACATCACAATGCAATTTATTACCCTTGATAGCATATATTGGGTTATGCTATGTTACGAAGGGACGTTCGACCGTACTCGAGCGGGCTGTCGAGCATCCAATGTGCTCATTCACCCCATTTCCCTTAGCTGGAGCTGCAGATTAATATTCCGGTAGCGTTCCCCCAATACTTCCCTCTGGTCTTCTAATTTTCTTGCAGAACCGCAGGACGTTTCTAAGGTCGACCTCCCTGAGTTCCTTCTCCTCCAGCCTATCCCTGCCAAACATGTCATATCTCGCTGCTGCGTACATGACGCATTCAGTAAGGCAGACGCAGCAGCATATATTGGGTAGGTAATGATCCAAATTTTGGCTTTTCCGGGCATAATTTAGTTGGTCTGTATCTAAATACTGCCAACCATGACATACGGTGCCGAGACATGGACGCACATTAAGGAGGCTATGCATAAAATTAGAGTAGCACAAAGAGCCATGGAGCGCGCCATGCTCGGCATCAAGCTACAAGACCGTGTGAGGAATACCGAGATACGACGTCGCACGAAAGTGCAAGACGTCGGAGACGTTATTACCAAACTGAAATGGAGTTGGGCAGGACACATTGCCAGGCAGCGTGATGGCAGAAGGACCAAAATGTTGACGGATTTCAGATGGGAAAAGTGCAGGGCGTCCGACCGCTTGGTGGACGATATTCGGAAGAATACGGGTCACTTTTGGATGAGGTTAGCTCAGGACCGCGACCAGTGCCGTACAAGAAGAGAGGCCTATGCTCAGCAGTAGGCGAATAACGGCTGAATATGATGATGATTTTATTTTATTTTATTTTTATTTTATTTTATTTATTATCTACACTTACAACTATCTTTACAGGGCTATGCCTAAGACAATAGTGTAACTACATCTATCCTATCTGTCTATACTATACATAACTATCACGTCTGTAACAAATAATGTATAACGCTGACCTTGTGAATTCATTCAGAGAGCAAGAGAACAAGTCAATGATTTCCGAGACAAGGTTGAGGGTGCGCAGCGCGCGCGTCATCGGCGCCTGCCGGAGCAGGTTCGTGCGCCCGCGCGGCTCGGCCAGCAGCCGCGGCCGCCGCCGCCGCCACACGTACCCGGCCGGGGCGTATAAGCCCACACAACTCAGAACCTGACTGTTGTCAACCTTTCCCCTGATCAATTTAAATAGATATGATGCTATACATAGCTCTCTCCGAACCCTCAGCTCGTTGTATCCGACCATACCTAGTACGAACAGAGTCGGATACATTAAAGGGTAAAATGGATAAACCCCATATCACCTCAAATATAAAAATCGCACAAATTTATTTTGAATCCGCTCCACCATGAGATTATATTTAATTTCATGTGGAGCCCAGATAACTGAATTACATTCAAGGTTACTACGGACCATCGCATTGTATAACGCGATGATTGCCTTTATACTACTAAAACCTTGACACCGGCGCAGTACAAAACCTAACATTCTGTACGCTTTTTTACAAATAAAAGTAATGTGCTCACGAAATCTAAATTCTGATGTAAAAGTTAGTCCTAAGTCTTTGACTTTTGTGACTCTATTCAATTTATCCGCGTTAATTTCGTAATCATGGACTATGGAGTTGTGCGCTCGAGTAAAACTTATAGTCACACATTTTGAATTATTAAAATGTAGCTTATTAGCCATACTCCATGACACCACACGATCTATATCCCTTTGTAATCGTATACAGTCGTCAGCACATTTGATATGCATGTAAATTTTTAAATCGTCCGCAAATAGTAAGCAACCGGCGTCCTTGACGACCTGGGGCAAGTCATTGACCATTATAATGAACTCCAATGGGCCAAGATTACTACCCTGACTTACCCCAGATCCGACAGTGTAGGGCTCAGACCTATGTCCTGCATACTCCACGTACTGTCGCCTGTTGCTCATATAACTTGCGAAGAACTTTAACAGGTGAGGGGTGAAGCCGACGCCGGCTAGCTTCCTTAGCAGGATGTCGTTATCAACGACATCAAACGCCTTCCGGAAGTCAAAGTAAGCGGCGTCGACCTGCCCCCCACCGTCCACCTCCGGTACTATCTGCGATACATAACTCATCAAGTTGCTGGTTGTACTACGGCCTATTCGGAAACCGTGTTGAGCGTCTGACAATTGGCTTCGAATCTGGTCGTATATAATATTTTGTAACGCCGATTCGAATGCCTTTGCTGCAGTAGAGAGCACCGCAACAGGTCTATACCCCTCGACACTATTACTTTGTCCTCCTTTCGGAACTGGTACAACTCGGGTTGTTTTCCACATTTCTGGAAAGACTTCATTATCCAGGCACCTATTATACACATGCACTAGCGGGTCGGCCAATACAAATCTACAATCTCGAAATATGAAAGCCGGAATGCCATCTGGTCCAGCCGACCGCTTAGGTTTCAGTTTCGAAAGTGCCCTCATTACATCAGACTTCCCTAACCTGTCGAGATGTATTCGCGCCGCATCACCCTTGTAGCCTGCCTCTTTCATCGCCTCATTCACATTCAGTACTGCCGGATTAACGCTATACACGGACCGAAAAAAATCTGCGAACTCTTTTGCCCCGTTCCCCCCATCAAGTACCTCCCCATTTTTTAACACCTTCAATGCGCCCCTACCTTTATTATTAGACCTAACATAATTCCAGAAAGCTTTCGGATCTTCTGTCAAATGGTTTTGAACGCGATCTTGATACTGCGCGTGGGCTATTTTAATCATGTTTTTCACCCGCGCTCTTGATGCAGCGAACTCTAAATAATTTTCTTTAGATTGGACCGTTTTGTACTGTTTATGAAGTGCAGCCTTATACCTTATTTGCTTAATTAATTCTATATTATACCACTCCGGATAATTATACCTACACTCATTATACTTACGTGTTTTTCTAGGTACACAGTCACTAATCACGTTATTGATAACGTCATAAAAATAAATGATGATGTATCTAAATAGTTATTTTCTTAAGTCATATTCCAAATTAAGCCTAGAAAACAACTCTCGCCATATGCTGCCGGTTCATATGCTTTGAATACGTATTTTATCATAGTACAGTCACGTCTAATAATATGTATACATTTCGGAACGTATTTCAAAGCTATAAGGATCGAAATCGTATACATGTTATTAGAGCCGACCGTACCTTGTATTTATGAAATAAGTTAATAAAAAAAACAATCGGTATCTGGTTTTGTTAGATTTTCACATGAAATAATACACAAAATTCATTGAACGGTAAATAGATTTTCCTCCAAATAAGAAACGTCAATCGAACAGGATACAGATAAGTGCAAAAATATGTATCGAAAGAATACCGAAATCCTTGACAGCCCTAGAGTGTAATGACGCATCTACGGCGCGCATCGCCGCAGCGCATTGGCGTATTTACCGAACAGGTGTGATGAAAAATTATATTACACACTAACCTACCTACCTATGCGAACTTCTCTCGACCAAATCGGGGAACTGTGTCAAAAAAGCGGTCAGACGTAATCTAAACCGACAAGCAAGTATGATGTTATGAAAGTGAGTAAAACGAAAGCGGTCTGTCGGGATTCGGGATCGTAGCAAATGGAAATCCATGATCTCTGTCTACCACTCTGAGAAAAGGTGTGATTTATGTATGTATGTATGTATATTACATATTTTATTGTTCCACAGAAATGAAAATCAAAGAAACATTCGCGTGTCATTACATTTATCCATCTCTCAGTCTCATGATAAGTGAAGTGTAACCTCTTTGCTCAGACAAGAGAAAAATAAAACTTTTATTTTAAGTGATAAAAGTTGTCATTTTACTCCTCAGAGTTCCGTGCAAATATATTACAAAAAAGTTTTACTTTGTCGTTATAGAGCAATAGAAAGAAGAAAGGTGCACTAAGTCGTAGAAAACAAAAATTTTAAACAAATATGAGTACTAAACTGAGTAATCTCAATTTACATATTTATTTTCGTGACATTAGAGACATACTTTTTTGGTGTATTACAGTCCATGATCACATATAAAAATTAAAAGGTATACTTTTACTGCAAATGACCAAATGACCATTCACACTCAAACAATAATTTAGGTACATACTGCGACCATATATAACATGGACGTCTAACGCCAGCTCAAAAATGCCCCTAAAAGCAATTGTTCAATTGTGCCAAGATGGGCAGGACAAAGCGCTTTTCTTAACACCGCGCATATTTCGGCGCAACAACTTTGACAAATGTTGAAAGAATATAGCCAATCAAAACTTTGATAGACCAATCACAACTATTTTTAAATGGCGGTTTAAGGTTTTATAGGTTGATATTGACATTCATTACCGTGATGCATTGTAGAGGGGGTGACACTTGTCAACTAAAATTCAGGACCGTTATTGAAAGCCAATTTAATATGGCGTGCGGCTTCCATGTTTTATTTGTTCGTAGGGTACATAATTATAACATTCGATACCCTATGCTTAGTGTAATGGCCACTTATTTATGGGCAAACACCGCATGCTTACAAAACAAAACATAATTATTACCTTAAATTATAATCGCTTACATCAAAAAGTATAAGTAATTAGTACATAATTATGAATGGTCAATACAGAGTGGTGAAAATATTGGCTAATTCATAAATTGACAAACAAACACGAACACTGTTTTTGAATTTATGCAATGAGTCAAAGTGCACATCGGTTGTATGACTACATGTACCTATTTAAGATTTTGCATTTTGAGGAATAGGTGAATTATTGTTTAACCCTTCGTCTGTGTTTGATAAGGATCCGTACAATTGATATTGAAATCAAATCAATTCATAATTAGAATTCAAAATCCATTGTACTGATCCTTAGCAACCACAGACGACGGGTTAAGAAGGGCACAACTGTCTAAAGGTGCGTATAAACCAAGCGAACAAAGAGCTAGAACCAGAATAGAGCATTGATTCTTGATCTTTTAGTGTAAACGGAAGTTCGTTCTCAGCGTTTACACCAAAATATCAACGAGCAAGAACGCAAACCAAGAACTAGAGCGCAATCCAAGAACTGATTCTTTAGGTGCGTTCAAGTTCAAATTCAAACTAAAAGAGCATTCGCGCTGTTCTAACCTCCCACTCTACGAAATTCGATCGGTACACAAAACGTGATTGGTTGATTTCGTAGAACGGGCGCTAGTACAGCGAATGCTCTTTTGGTTTAAACGCACCTTTAGAGCATATGCTCTAGAGCTGTTTAGACCAGGCGAACAAGCGCCCGTTGCTTATTCGTCGGGCGGTTAGTCTTCTAGTGTACACTATGTCGGACTCAGAAACAGATATTTTAATTGCGAGTTCGGCGTATATAATATTGAGTAATTTGATTTAAAAAAAAAGAAGAAAGAGACGTTGGTGGGTTACAAATCTAATTTATTTATTAATAATCAAAAACACCAGAGATACAATGGTTTGAAATTCAGTTGTGTCATTCATCCACAACTTACCCTACACTATCCATTGAAATTGAATACAATCGCCTGCCATTCTTGTAGGTACGAATTATAATTGCAATATAATATTATGAAACTACGTTCTGTAAACATCAATTATTCTGAAAGTAATTACTTATATAGCTGTAAATAAATGGTATTGAATGATATTAATTATTGATTCCCCTAGCGTCGATTGCCATAGAGTGAAATAAAAGAAAAAGAGTGTAAGTTTTATAGATGTCGTACGACTCTTGTGACCTTTTTCATTCGAGACACATCGTTAACCGCTGCAATAAAGATAATAGGTTTTATTTTTTTTACAACACTGCAGCTGCCGCATAGGTGTAATCTTTTCTCGAAATATGCGTCGATGCAAAAAATAATGTACATAGTTAATTAAATAGTACATTGTGCATCAAGGGAGGTAAGTACGGAATCACTCACGAGAGTGTTAGAAGCCCGACGCCGTAGGTGGAGGGCTTTTAATGACTCGAGCTAGTATTCCGCTTACCGACCGCGATGCAGACAATGTTTTCCATCACACTTGCGGACAAAAAAATAAGTTTTAAGACAAAGTATTATTACGTACTGACGTTTCTATTACTCCCTAGGGAATTTCACTTTTCTATTACTCTACACATGCAAGCAATGTGCGCGCTTAGACAGCAAGTGTGATGAAAAAGCGTTTAAGGATAACAAAATTTAACGGCAGTATTTCTGTGACGTCAATCTTTCGTATAATAACATTTGCCACTGAAAAGAGGCGACAGATTATTTGTTTTTAGACCAGCAATTATTCACGCCTACATTTTGAAGCCCCCTTTTACTACTCTGCCGAAGGTTGTTAGACAGAGTATACCATATAGTTTGTAATATTTGTATGACTACCTTTCGTAACACTATAGACGTGAACGTGCTTTTTTTTAGTAAGACCTTAATTATGTAGAAGAAAGGAACTAAGTAAAATTACTAAAATTATTGCTTAAAATTTCAAGAAAATTATGTATCTATTCATTAGCTTCATCACTTTTACGGATACCCAATTAGCGAGAAATTATAAAACCTTAATTTTAGCCAGCTAATTAAGCACTAAAGACGATATTATGTATATCATCATCATCATCAACATCAGCCTATGTTAGTCCACTGCTGGACGTAGGCCTCTCCTATTAACTATGCGTATAGACGCATTAGGAGGTAAATGCCCGTAATCGCCACGCTGTAATTATGTACTCGTATATACGATATTATAATATAAAAACGTCGATCAAGCTTAAATTCCTGAAAATATCGTACTTAATCCATTGTGACCTGGTGCCATATGGCACCGACTTTTGTTTACAGAAATAAAAAAATATATAAAGCTTCATATCGCCTAAATTGACCTCAGAAACAAAATTCTAGAATATTTTCCGACTCTGACACGTGAAATAATTCAGATTATAATGGGTTAATTGTCGTAAGAAACCTGACTATAATTAAGATTTTTTAATGTCACTCTAATTGGGTGGCCCTATAAGTGAAAATGCCCTCATACAAACCTCGAAAAATAGCTACTTGGCATGTTCAATTCAATGCAGTTCCACTTGTTATTAAAAATAAGATAGTTTCTTTTTACCAAAACAGTATCAACAATTTTTCGAGTAGGTACTTTCCCTTCATCTTCCACAGTATTACGACATCCCGACCTATATATGCATCATCGATCGTTTTTGGTATATTAGTAACATAATGTCAAGAAGAAATATAAGGGTGTATGTGAAGTTCCCAACGAGCACTGGGCCAGCGGTGGGACCACACAAAAAAAGCACGTTTGATGTCGAATTGCGGAAAAAAAGTCCAGAATACAACAACAACAACATAATGTCAATGTCGATTTCGTAGATTTTTTTTATATTCGACTGTAGCTATATATGATTATTAGGTATTATGGACCAGCTATGGTAAGTAAATATTATATTACTAGTAATTTACGACATATTTCATAAAAATATGATATCTTGGAAAGTGTAGGAGTAAAACGAATATCGCCCACCACTGGTGGCTAGTGCAGTCATAAAACAAATATTTCACTACTTCACCCTGCTAGCCAGGGAGCAAAATATTAAATTTGTTCAGATAATATCATAAAAGTAAAATTCTTACCAAAGTGAAAGTGCTTGATGATCGCTTTGTTGGTTTATGCTTTAGAATTTAACACCCACATAGAGAATTAACCCACATATTAATTCGAGATAAATAATAAATATCTTGGGACATCTTACACAAATCGACCTAGTCCTACGGTGAGCTCAATGAAGGCTTGTGATGTGGGTGCCAGGCGACGATATATAAATAAATATCTTGGGACATCTTATACAAGTCGACCTAGTCCCACGGTAAGCTCAATTAAGGCTTGTGATGTCGGTACCAAGCGACGATATATATAATAGATAGCTACTTAAATACATAGACAGCCATGACCAAGAAACAAATATTTGTGATAAATAAATACACAAATATTGCCCTCGCCGGGATCCGAACACGGAACCTCCAGCTTCGTAGGCAGGGTCACTACCAACTAGGCTACGGAGGCTGACAAAAGATGATTAGGTACTAACTAATTTCTGTTTTGTCGCTTTCTACCAAACGCTATAGATACATATAATCTGCAACTATTGTCCACAATTTCAATTCCTAATTAAGCATCAGTATTTCAATTCCTAATTAAGCTACCGCGAAAATCGAAATTAGTAAATTTCGAGGATTTGTCTCTCTCACTCTAATGACGTCTTCGTTTGAGTCATCATCATCATCATCATCAGCCTATGATAGTCCACTGCTGGACGTATGCCTCTCCCATTAACTATGCGTATAGACGCATTAGGAGGTATTCTGCCGTGCAATTCCTAAATCACAGTAACTGACAAAAGTCGATTTTAAGATAATAGCAAAAAACAGTTTTAAAGTAATATATTTTCCAAGATTTGATAGTTATTGAGATTTTATTTTGACCAAAATGAAGTATTAAAATCATACAATATGATAAATTAAAAAATACGTGCTTGTGCATTTTCTAAAATTAAATATGTGGTTTTTTCGAAATTCTGTGTTTGTACTGCGCTTTTGAAAACATGGAAAAATACAACAATTACTAATTAAGACACAGTAAAATGACCACTTACTGTACAAATTTTGCGTGCTTTATAGAGATAGGTGGCATTTTACAGGTTAAACTGCAGTAAAAGGGACTAGTGTACTGTAATTTAACTAGTATTTTGATTGAATTTTCGTGCTACGAACTTCATTCACAGCAGTTAAATATAGTTTTTTTAAATAAAGTAATTAAAATACAACAAAACTTTGTAACAGCATTACATCATTTTATTATTAAGATATTCAAACACGCTTACCAAGTTTCATGCCAATGTGAGACACAGAAGGAAGTAAAAAACGATTTAAAAGTTACTTGGAAAACGCAGTTTATTTAGGGATTTGTCGTCAATAATACAATAATTAAGGTTTATTACCACATTTTCTTAAGCAATTAAATTTAATAACAATCAACTTTAGGTACCATTATCGGTTGTAGGTAGTCATAGCAAATGGCACATTATATTTAGCCTTACATTGATTTCAATGAGTAAGGTCACGACTAATTATGGCGTAGCACTTCTACGATTAATTTTAATAAATATAATTTCTTACGTATTCGTGTCAGTTATAAATCAAAAAGTCTTTAGAATACTGTATATTATTATTATAATGCAAAACCCTATTAAAGAATAAATTGTCATTAATTATGATCTATTACTACAATAGTACTCCGCTTCACCTGTAATATATTTATGTATGACACGTTATAGGTTTTGTTATGTTTTTTTCGAAAAAACTAGGAAACAAATTTGCTTCGTTAAAGCAGCCTGTTAATAAGATAAAGAAATGAAACCTCTTTGGTCATAATTCTAGAACCGCCGGCCGGTTTGTGGAGGCCTTTAATAAGGCCATTACAGACAGTGTTAAACAAACATCTTTACAGGATATTTCATAGGGGACGATTATTTAGAAAATAAATTATAATGTTCTTTTTTGTTCGGTAAATGTTTTATTTTTATTTTTAGTGAAAGTTAATTGTTTTGATGTTAATTAACGTCCCTTAAATATCCATAACTAATTTAATAATAAGTACCGTATATATTTTATGTAGCAATTCATTAAAGAAAATATTAAGAATTTACATTTTATGTTATAGTATATATTTATATGTTACGTTTAGCTTTGAATTTAAACTATCATAAAGAAATTTTTTAAATGCATCTGAAATTACCGTATAAGAAACTTAAACCAAAAAGTATGTAGCAATCGTATCGAATCCCAAAACAGGTAAATTTCTAAATACTCGATTATTGACTCGTATTGGCGGTATTCGTATAATTGTCTTTTAAGAACCTAATAATACCTTTATGTGTTTAACTATATAAGTTTTTATTGGGTTATCAACAGACGACACCTACTTTGTTTTAAATTGTAAACAGGTCAAGAATTATTTTACTACCTTAAACTGGATATTCTAAGGATATCACTATAAGCCCTCTTCAAGGGACGTCCGAGATGGAACTACTCGTAACTCGAATTTGCCACTTAAAATAAACGTCTAAATGCATTTAAAATAGTCAAATAACATAAAAATACTGCCTAAACTGCAGCCCCTTGGGGTGTTACTGTCCTTTAGCTAGTGTTATTGCTATTGAAAGTAATACAACATACAGCATAATCTGTACATGAATTAACTTGTTACTGCAGTTTAGATGGCAATACGATACTTATTTGAACAGTAGTGTACCACTTTAAATATCGTTATTCTATTCCTACTGCGTCTTAACTAGTAATTATGCTTATTAATCTTTGAAACTGGAAACGCAGTACAACACTTTTAGCATAAAAATTGTATACTGTGTTTTAATTAGTTTCTTTATAAACGAGATACTATGAGTTTACATGCTAAAAATCATGAAAATCTACTAATGTACTGCGTTTTAGTCAGTATCAGCCCAAAAACCGTAGCCGTAGACCATTTTACTGCGTTTTATATTGCATTGAGCAGGAAAAACTAGTCACTTACTGCTTTTGGGGTTTCGAGTTTCCATGTTCCAGTTTTCCAAATTAAAAACCGATCGATTGGGATTATGCGTTTTGATTTGCTGATTATAGATCACCAATAAACCAAAAATCGGAAAATTGGCAGTTACTGTGGTTTAGGAATTGCACGGCAGTATTCGTTTGAGTAACAGAGAGAAATCCTCGAAATTTACGAATTTCGATTTTCGCGGTAGTAGGCCAGTCCCAATCTTCTTTTTGGCGTTGTCAAAGTTTTTTTATTATTAATAAGGATTTGCCTATGAACCGCACGATTAATATAATTGTATATAACAATAACACCAAACGGAAGATATTCGATTAAATTTTGGACCGTTGTTGAGAGCGTTTGGACTATAGTTTTGAGCAAAAAAACTCTCTTGAGATTTATTCATACTAAATTGATACCAAGATGGTCCCGTTGGCACCAAGTTGGGGTCTGATGATGGGATCTTGGGGAAATCGAGGGATATTTTTAAATGTTATAGGTACATCTATGGCGCTTTTGGTAATTCTCATTCATTTACAGGAATTTGCATTCAGAAAGTAGGATAGGAAACCAATGATGGAAACCACAGATTATAGGATCTTGGAGAAATCGGTTCAAGTTGGTTCTTTTTCAATTTTAAATTTTACGGTACTTAAAAAATATCAGAACTTGCATTCTTAAGTCCAGGGAAATACAGGCTAGCTCAGATATATATGAGCATCCTGGCCGCTCCGATATCTCTGGGTTTCGTTTTATAAAGTTACATTTTACAATATTGCTGTTTGCCTCTCTAACGCACACACAAATTGGCTAGAAAGAAAGGCAAACAGCGAAATAGTAAATTAAAACTTTATAAAACGCGACCTTGGTGGCAAATGAAGCTTATCAGTAGGTCATGAGTTTTAATAATAACCTCATTTCTCTCCAGATATCTGTGCTGTTTACCCAAAAATGTTTTCGTGATAATCACCCACTCCGATAGACCCCCCCTCTGGTGCCCCTCTAATGGATGCGTAATGGCTACCTCGAGATTTAAAACACGATTTTGCCCTAAAGGTAATCTTCGATACGAAAGTACCATCCGCACACTTCAACGCGATTTTGAAGCGAATTTCTTAAGCGGGTGACGCGTAATATGATAATTTAAAGTGATTTTTTGCCGTGTGATGATGGCAACAGGAATACATGTTTTGTCACCACGCCAACTCTTTACGTGGGTGTCGTAAGAGTCGATTAAGGCGTAGAGGTTTTACTGACTAATCATAAAGATGAAGATAGATGATGGGCAGCAACCTCATTATAGTGGACAATACTCCCTGTTTTTAAGTAACTTTCGCTAAGTTAAAAAAAAAACATTATTTTTGAAAGAGTTCCTGTGCCCATGTTCCGATTTTTTAGTTAAAAATCTGCATAAAAGTGAATTCCAATATTTCACTGTAAAAAAAATACTGACATGTAAAATAAACAAATAAAAATATAAGGTTAAGGAATAGTAAAGGTTCAGTTTAAAATTTTAACCAAGATTGTGTGGAAAAGATGACTGTGAAGAAAGTCGCATGTGATAAACTTCAGTTGTGTGGAATTCATTTTGTTTAGAATCGCAACTAGGAAACAATAATAGCATAAACGTCGAATAATTCGTTTTAATCGACGACTGTAATACTTACGTGTACTTTCTTTAATCATTTCATTTAGTACTCATTGAGTTGAGCCAAATAACGAGCATGAACTTGGCAGGATTACTTACTTTAAGTAGTTTCTTTCCCAAGTTCCTGTTGCTACCTTCCGACACCATCATGAGATCAGATGTATGCTATCATTATTGCATTGTAGCGTAGTTGGTAGTGACCCTACCTACGAAGTAGGAGGTTCCAGATTCAAATCCCGGCGAGGGCATTATTTGTGTATCACAAATATTTGTTACTTGGTCATGGCTGTCTATGTATTTTAGTGTCTACATGTACCTAAGTATAATGTTATATATATCGTCACCTGATACACACATCACAAGCCTTAATTGAGCTTACCGTGAGACTAGGTCGATTTGTGTAAGTTATACCAAGATATTTATTTATTTTATTTATAATATACAAAATTTTAGCTTTCAAAAAGTGGATCAAATTTAGCTGGCAAGATTTGATAAACAATGAACTGACAAATGAAACTAAATAAAAGCTGTTGAAACCTCCAGAGCGTGATCCGATTTGAATTATGCAAGATAAACCTATGTCCAACGCAAATATGATGACTTTACAAGGGTGAAGCTGGAACCCTTAATATTTCTAGTCCCTGTCAAAATGTCTTCATTCAGAACCCTATTCTATGAATGTCGTGCGTAAAAATGTCCCATAATTTGTCAGTGCCGATGAAAGGTTAGAAGGTTGCATCGTAAATCATTTGCGACATTTTGTAACAACCGAGAAAAATAGAGGACCTCTGCCATCCCTTCCCTGAATGAGCGAAAACTGTTTGTATTTTTATGACTAAAAGGAAACAAATGAGTATACTAGATAAGCCTAAAGATAAATTGTCTTTGAGGCCAGTAGACATGCTATAATTTGAGATTATAAATGTGTTTCTGTAAAACGAGTAAAATTGATAGCCTTTGGTGTAATATACCAGTTGGAACTCGGAATCTATAATTATGATAGCGAAGTTATACATAAACATAACAGTAGTGTCATCCAGGATTATTGTGAAATCGATTAATGGGATGCAGATTTCATCCAACATTGAGATTTTTTGAATTAAACACATCATCAACCTATTACCAGTCCACTGCTCGACAACGGACTTTCCTTAGCCTATGCATATGGATGCATTACAAGGCAAATTATGTCCATAGTCGCCACGCTGGGCAAGCGGATTGGTGATCGCAGTAGTGTGTCCACTCTATGATGCTTTTAGCGTTGAAAATGTCGGTAGAAATCTTTCTTTTTTCGGGAATGTATGAAAATTTAGTTTTTTTTTTCGGATTTTACAGAAATAATCAATGTCATTGTCACTGTCACTCCTTTCCATCTATTTCAATCGACATTTTCTCGATGACAACGCGTTCACCTTGTATAAATAAGTGATAAATTAGACTTGAATTCACATTGGTTTACTTGAAAATTAAAGTGGAAACTTTCATTGATTTTTCGGAAAAAATCCGGAAACAAACGAGTCTCTTTGGAAAGAAACGGTATTTAATCCGGAAATTTTCAACACCATGTATTTTCAATTTATGCATCTCCTAATGCGGTACGTATACTTAATAGGAGACGCCTACGTCCAGCTGAAGATTGAGAGAGGCTTATGACGTGATGACAGAAAACTTCCGTGAATTCAGTACAGCACATCTCCAGAATCTAAAAGATGCCTCTTTGTGTTTTTTCATTTGAATGCGACCAACGACACAGGCAGAAACAATGCAGCTAAGCAAACTTTTGAACAACGGCACTGCTATAACGGGGGCATAGAGCCCGCAATATATTAGAAATGACTGTTGAAAAATATCATTAGATACTGTTACGTTAACGCTTAACCCTTTATAGGGCACCGGTCTCAAAAACGACGACCCAACACTATCTTTTTGTATTTTTTTCTTGCACAGATTTCTTTGTACTACATGATGGTGTTGAGGCTGGTGTTAAAGGGTTAAATAACTTGATTATTGACTATACAGCGTGGGTATTTGATACGGGCGAATAATTAATCCAGCTATAATATCTGATCCTACGAGTCGTATAAGATAACCATTTCGTTAAATTTTGTTGTTGATTAGGTGTAATGATTTTTCTAAAGTGCAACCCAGCAGCAATGTATGCCGGCCAACTGACATGAGACTCGTATGACGTTTAGATACTTATGTCTACTTTAAGTAATGTGGCTACCAGTGGATGCAATACATTGCGGGCTCAATTATTTTGTATGAAAAAAAAAACCTTAATTTCTAAAATAAATTTATGTAAATAGGTTCCCTAGGTCCGATAGTAATCGCCACTAAAATATTCGCCCGTATCAAATACACACGCTGTATACAAGGCACCCACTATAATGTTAGTATGCAAATGTAACGCGAGCTCATAAATGTCCCCAAAAACGAATGGACAACTTGTGCCGCGATGGGCAGGACATAGCGTTTTTCTTAACACCGTGCATATGTTGTGTTTATATATTCTGTGGTCGGGGCAACATCTTTGACAAATGCAAATAGAATATAGCTAATCAAAACTTTCTTTCTTCTCCCAACAATTTTTAAATAACGGCTTAAATTTATATGAAAGATAATCTTGAGCATGATGTCTTTATTGAAGAGGGAGTAACCATGCAAGTCGTCGGCAACATAAAGGGTCTGCTAGGCTTTCTGGTAGAGTTGGGTTGGCAATAAAGATGTGTCGTTCATGTGTGAGTGAAATAAATGAATTATAATATTTTAATTCAACTTACTCGCTCTTCAAATCACTGAAGATTTAACTCGCTCACCAACTCAATCCAACTCGTCGATCTCAGCGGTGACAAGCTTGCTCGCTCTTTCTCATTCACGATTCAGATGAGCCGGTCGAGCCAAAAGAGTGAAATAGATGCAGTTCGGAAGAACTCGGAGCGTGTCGGCCATTCAGTGAATCATTCAAATCTCACTCATTCTGTCTCTGACTTCTCTACAGATCCCCTGAGCGAAATGAGTGATATATATCTCTGGGAGCGTAAGACATGAATAGCGCTATTCAACTCCATCAGTGATTTTGCGCATCTCTAGTTGGCAAGAGTAGTGCCGACAACCCATGACGCAAAATAGGAGTTGCAGAACATTAGCCCGCGTAAACCTATAACCTATACACTAAGGAATTTGAACGGCTGGCAGTCAGGCCACGTGCATTTGTTCGCACTAGCTTATTAAAGTCACCCCGCTCCGCCTTCGAGGTGATCAACCACACGCTCCTCATCAATAAACTTTCTCACTACGGCGTCACCGGTAATATCTTAGACACAAAGACATCATTTTTAAAAAACCGTAAGCAGTGTACTCACGTCTTAAATGCCAAATCAGACATGGAGCCTATCGGTGACAGTGCTGTGCCTCAGGGTCTACTGTTGGAAATGATCTTTTCTTGATTCTCGTCAATGATACAACAATTTCTTGCCCGGGTCAAGAATATGTTATGTTTGCCGATAACACTTGTGTTATCGTTCATGCTGACAATTTTGACAGTTTGGAGTCGAAGGTTTTTCAAGTGATGAATTGTCTAGTATATTGGCTCCTCCGCCAACGGTATGCTCCTAAACTTAGAAAAAACAAATGTCTACCGTGAACTTCGAAGTTCACAAATTTCGGGGATTTGTCCCTATAACACCAATAAAGGTGTCTTTAGAGTGACAGAGACAAGTCCCTGAAATTTTCGAACTTCGGTAGGGCTGCAGTTTGCACAATAAGCGTCAGTCGACTCTGAACATTCGTACCTCTGTAGAGATTAGAGCAACATCCGGCTGTACCTATCGATATCTATTGTTGTGTCGCTGTGCGGCTTTCGAAAAGTTACAAACTGACGATATCTGAAACTGTGTTTTGTATGAGTTTTCTTAGTTTTTTTCAAGCGAGAAAAATGTAGTGTTTAGATTTTTCCGCATCGAAATCTGAATTGATTGCGACTGAACATTCAAAGGCAAAATTTTCTGCTTGCGGAGTAGGAGGTTCCGGGTTCGAGATCCCGGAGAGAGTATTATTAATTTGTGTCTTTATTATCACAATTTTTTTTCCTGAATAGTGATTGTCTGGTAAATGGTAAAAATTGTGATTAACATACTAATAAATGCCCTCACAAGGATTTTACTACCAACTAGGCCCCGGAGGCTGAAATGTTAAAATATTTTCATTACAATTGCTGTCTAAGCGCGCCATTGCTTGCATGCGTAGAGTAATTGAAAAGTGACATTCCCTAGCGAGTAATAAAAATGACAGTTCGTCATTTAATATTATTTTATCTTAAAACTTATTTTTTAGTCCGCAAGTGTGATGAAAAACATTGTATGCATCACGGTCGGTAAGCGGAATACTAACTCTAGTCATTAAAAGCCCTCCGCTTACGGCGTCGGGCTTCTAACACTCTCGTTAGTAATCCCTTGATGAACAATGTACCATTATTTATCCAGTCTTGTAAATTCGTTAGACATTTCTTTGATATTATCAGGATTTTCTATGAAAACTGATACCACACTCGAAACATTCAATATTAGCCCTCAATCATTATTTTGAAAAAATCAACCCTGGCGTGTGATCGTGCGCTGTCGTGACTGTTACGTAAACATAATCAACTCCAATTTCCGACAACCCTCTAGCCTATTAAGGCAGTCAAATTTTTATCACGCACACCCCTTTAGCTGATTTTTAATTAACTGTTCCGATAACAGCCGAAAATCAACCTTAAGCATGTTAAATTCGAGGGTCGGCATCTGCTACTTCGACGGGTTGGTTGCAAAAAAAATTACATAGTTAAGGCGTAATCAAGACAAAAATAACGATCGCGTTGATAGTCATAGAAACTATGTATATCTGTCCAACTGATTCCTTAGAAATTTGTATTAAGATTCCTTAGAAATAGTATTGTGTACATACCTACTAATGAACTCGATACCAGAATCCACACATGTTTTCTTCCAAATTCGATATATGACCCACAGTAAAAGTTGATCGTAATCACGAATAGATTCAGAAAATATTATTTTGTATTACCAATTTGATTTCACCCTGTAGATACCGCTGCCTACCTCGTTCTAAGCGTTATCCGTAAATACATATATTGGTTTTGCCTTATCTGGAATTGTATGCATTGTAGGGTAAATGTAAAAGCGTTGGTTCCTCAGATTTTTGTCCAGATTTATTGCGCATTATTTATAGCGACGACTTCTGCAGTGTTATTCACTAAGGAAACCGCCTTGCTAACAGCGCTGTGTCAGCGCTGCGGCAGCGTCGAGCCTAAAAATGGTATTCACTAATGCACTTTAAAAGACAGTAGCGCTCGGCGACGAATGCGGCGTGAGCTGGAAATACACTGCGTCGAGAGTTACCGCCTACAGTTCGACGACGAGCTGTTCTACGTTAGTGAATACCGTTTTTCGCAGCGCTGCGCTCTACGTCGAAGTGAAGGCTGTCTCGTCGTCGAGCTCGTTGACGAACGCAGCGTCGAATGTGTGAATAAGAGAATAGCATAGCTGTCTAGATTTGAGTGGCTGGTTCTAATTGGTTTAGAATACATTGTAAACAGATTCTTGCATGTACAGGATTAACAGTTCCGGAATTTCGGAACTCCATATAAACTGAATTTAGGTTACTGGGTTATGGTTTAATAGCTATGCGTGAAACTACTCTAAATTTTATGAGGTGTTATTCATTTGGAATGGTCGTTTAAATGTTTGCTAGCTTCCGTACACAAGTACTAAATACCTACCTGTTTAGAAGTAAATACTTAAGTGGAAATGGGAGCTATCTTTTTACATGCAAACGTATTTCCCTATTCTTGGATATTGTCATTTTAGCATTTATGACTGACTTCAAAAAAGAGGAAGGTTTCCTAAATCACCTAATTTTCAATTTTTCTTATTCGAGCGGGAATAACTCCAAGATGGCCTCTCGTTGGTACCGAATTGGATAAATCGGTTTAAGTTGGTTATTTCTTTTTTATTTGATAATTATTTACAGAAGTAAGTCCTGAAAACGTTGAATTTTTCATAGAACGTTACAAAAATTATTTTTCTCCTGCTTTTCCCTAATCAGGATAGTAATATACTGAGCAAAAAACGGCTTACACCTCTGTTTTTGCTACACCCTGTAGGTATATCTTTCTTCAGCCGTGCCTGTCATATATCTTCAAAAAAGTAAAAATAAAATACAACGGCAAT
>JALPQI010018252.1:0-26289 GCA_025490895.1 Thaumatotibia leucotreta
CTGCGACCATATTATTATAACATGAACCGCCAACTCAAATATGCCAAAAACAATTGTTCCATTGTGCCAAGATGGGCAGGGCATATAGCTTTTCTTAACACCGCGCATTTTTCAGCGCAACATCTTTGTCAAATGTTTAGGTATAGAATAAATCTAATCAAAACTTTGATGAATCAATCACAACTATTTTTAATTGGCGGTTTAAGTTTTTATAGGTTGACTAGCAGTTACCCGCGGCTTCGCCCGCGTACTAGCATCTATTCACTGCGTGTTAATGTTTTCCCGCGATTATCGCGCGTTTGCCTTAACCGATTTAAGTGTGGCGGATGGTGCTTTTACCCGTGGTTCGGCTGCGTTCTATAAATTTTTATCACGGTCGTATTAAACTTAATGCCTAAATTCAAGATGGCGAACTTTTCTTGCAATTTTGACTTAAAATTCCATATGAAGAACTTTATTATCTCCAGGACCAGGGGTTTAGGCTGTGCGTGGATCTTTGTCAGGGAGCTTCTTCTTTTATGTATATAGATAGATAGATTATCAAATTCCATCCCATAACAGGGTAAGCGGTGTTACACGTCCGCCTTGTTAGATTTTAAAATCGTTATTGTTTTAGTGAACAATGACTTGATAAACCGTGGAATCGATATCCATGTTGATTTTTACTGTTTGCCCTTTTTACAACATTCAAGGATTGATTTCTCAAAAACTTAAAACACGTCTTTACTCATTTATGTTTAGGGATACTCCTGTGAAATTTGGGATGAAATAGGTATATTAATTGATCAAGTTTCGCCATACAAACCCTGGACCCCTATCGCACCCCCTAGGGAGTGGATTTTGACCTAACCATTTTTAGAGCTTCCCTACACCCTCAAAGAAACCTACGCACTATATTTGGAATCTCTAGAACCATAAATGAACATGATATATAAATAAATAATAAAATTATATTGATATTTTTCGAAATTTACCCCATAACACCATAACCGTGTACATAGTATTTCATGTCCGCCGCGTTAAATTTTAAAATCGTTATTGTTTTCGTGATCTACGACTCGATAAAGTATAAAAACGATACCCGTCTTGATTCTTTCACTTCGTCACCCTTTTTAACTTTTTCAGGGGTTGAATTTTCAAAAAACCTTAAACATTCCTTTACTCAATTACTTTAAAGAATACTCTTGCGAAGTTTCGGATCAAATAGTTCAACTAATCTTATTTCGCCATTCAAACTTTGGACCCCCATTTCAACCCCTTAGAAGGTGAATTTTGTAAAATTCTTTCTTAGTGCTCGTCTACACCATAAAAGGAACCTACGTGCCAAATTTGGAGTCTATAGGACCAGGGGTTTAGGCTGTGCGTGCATCTTTATAAGGGAGCTTCTTCTTTTATATATATAGATATTGAAATGCATTATCGTGATGCATTGAAGAGGGGGTGACATTTGTCAACTAAAATTCAGGACCGTTTTTGAAAGGCAATTTAGTGTGGCGTGCGACTTCCATGTTTTATTTGTTCGTAGATATTAACTTAAAATCATGTATTTTTTGTTAAGGATTATATTCAAGCTCTACGAACTTTGTAGACCACGAATATGCCCTTAACAAAAATACTATTTTTATTTACCGTACATCTGTAGGTACGCTATGTTCAGTCACTTTTTCGGAAGATTTTTTATTCAATAATAATAAAAGTCCACTGCAATCAGAGTATATACATGTTTTGTGGACATTCACACAGTGACTTGAGTGTTACTGCGGGGTCCATATTGGCACTTATACAATTTTTTCTTCGAATATTTTTACTAATACCGTTTTTTACTCATAATCATCATTACTCCGAATTTTTTTTCTCATACTTTTTTTCTTACTAAAAATTATACTTCTACCTACAATATTCATAACGATTTTTATTTCGAAATTTTATCCTCCTAAAGTCGTCAAGTAGATTAATCTATACTCATAAAGTTATTTGAAATAAATTGTTTATTTATAAACATTTTCCCATTAGGTTCACTCTGTTGTGGTATAATTCTTTTATGAATAACATAAACTATGTAGTCATAATAGGCTTTGTGCAGAAACTGTTGTGACATACTCAACTTTAGCATATTTCTTTGTGGCAGATTTCGAGTTGTTCGAATATTATTCGAGCATAATTTCGATGCTCCTATTTATGATGAGGCATAATCTGGATGTGCATAAAAAGTATCGGCATAGTTTGTTTTAGCATAATAGAGAAGGAATAATTACAACCTCTCAATATAATCGAGGTAGTAGTAATATTCTATACGTTACTTACTGTGTTACTGAGCTGAGTACTTTCTAGGTTGCTAAAAAAAAAATAACCTCGAAGACTAAGACGGGAGCTTAGCTCCCGCCTTAGTCTTCTAACCTAACCTAACCAGGTCGGATCTGCCCCGGAAGGTTTTGTTCGCTCGCTTCGCTCGCTCACTGCAGAAATTTTCACCCTCACAGCAAATTCTGCCTGACGAAAAAGGCAAGTTTCGAACATATGGCTACATGCCCAAAAAAAAATGCAAATCTAATTTTTGTCTTATAACACTCGGCGTAATTAATGATATGCCAAGATAGTTTCGGACAAAATAATATTCGAAATATTGTTATTTAAGCCAAGTGATGTTTCTGTCTCATTAAGTTTATGCCAAAATAGATTATACCAAGTCTGTTATGTCCTAAGCGTTTCGGACAAAAAAAGTTTAGAGGGAACCCGTTTAGTACAGTACCTACTCTGCCACAACCTGATTTGTGCAGGTAGCTAGTTTACAGTAATAGTACGATTTATATTTAATTAAACAAAAATAATTCATACATAAAACCAGTACAGATAAAAATAAATACCTATAACATTAGAATATATAGCATAAAATAAGTATAGTGAAAAATTATATAAACATAAAAGTTAGTACTAAAAATATGTATGAAAAACAATATTATGAACGTAAATAATTCTATGTGATGATGATTATGAACAAAGATTATTCTAAATACCGATCATTATGAAGTTAAATTGTATAAGAAAAATTTTCGGAGTTCCAATAATCTAAGTTGCAATTTTATAAATACTTTGGCGCACCCGTTACTGCGAGTTAATTTATCATCTCAGTGCCTGCAATGCATTGCATATGCGCGTTCATAAATACGTTTCTGAAAAGTTCCTTGTAGAGAATCACTACCGAAATATAAAATGCATTTATATTTCGGCAGTGATTCTGTTCATGGTATTTGAATTTCAGGGGTTTTATTGATCACTACGTATGTATTTGTATACTGTTTTAATAAATTAACGAAGGTATGATTTAACTGTGCTCGACATACTAATTCCCAATAGTTGACAGCCTGCTAAACTCTATTGTTAGCCATCGGACATTTACCTTCGATATAAATTACGATTGGTCATCGTGTAATGTAATAAAAAAGATGTAAAGTCGGTATTATAAAATTTACGATCGCATTTTGTTTAGTCAAGCTTTAAATAGGGCGCTATTAGCGAGTGGCTATAATTCGGGGTATGTTTACAATCGGGTCTTATGACTAACGTATTAACTGTGACGTAACGATACCGTTTAAGCATTAACCCTTATAATTAACCTCAATGGCCGTCATTTGTAAAACAAACACGGATCTGAGTTGGCATTTTTGTTTATTCTGGGGTTGAAAAAGTGTTTGAAATTATTCGAAACAACGGATAAAGTCACGTATAGGGGATTATACATGAAACTTATTTGCTAACAAACCGAGGCAGCGTTAGTGTATTTTTCACCAACATATTTGTGATTATTGAATGAAAAGTTCATTTTATCTTATAATAGGTTAATTTCAAATTAAATGTTCTAGAAGAAATATCCAACCACATTTCTGTTCGCGGCATAATTATTCTCTTATGGAAACAAAACGTAGATTTAATTAAACCCCACTGGAAAGCCTGTTTCATGAATGGAACGTTGCGGTTACAATTCTCACGAATAAATTGATTTAGGTATTTATCATTCAACACACATTGATACACTAATATAAACAATTTTATGGTAGTTTATTGATATTGTAAATACTTTTACACTAATAATTCATAAGCCACCAGGTTCAGTCAAGTGCAAAAATAAGTATCGAAAGAATTTACTCATAAATATGTTACGACGTTCTTATTACACAGAATTAGAGTGCACTGGGACATATTTTTGAACATTTTTGTGTACACTTTAAGTATTTTGTCTTTAACTGTTCAAGCGGGTGTAAACAAACAGAAATGTTGTGATTAGAGGCACAGAAATGTGTGTCGCAAACTTAAGACAACTTCCGCCAGCATCGATCGTTTGTACGTTCAGTCGCCATCAGATATATCATCGCATCCGGAGCGTTCAAAAATATCTGAACACGCCTTTATCGTTACGACACTAAAGGGGTATACTCTTGGGTCGTCTCGTTTGTTTTTCGTCACGTTCCTGGATTTGTCCGATTCTGCTTTCGTTACCCATTCTTTATTCGTCACGATCGTCGATGGTCTGTCTCATCTTCGGTCAAATTTGTTGTTCGTCTTTATCTTAATCCGTTTCGTTCTTAACTCGTCATAATTTTCTTTCGTCATGTTTGCTGTTAAATTTATGTTTTCGTATATTTTCATAGTCTTAAGTCGGTACCAACTTAGAATATGACCAAATACGAAACGACAAAAAACGATTGAGTCGATATAAGAAAAAGGTCAACAACTTATTATGGTCAAACACGACAATGACTGGACACTAACTTGACGAATGAAGAATGGGTGTCGAAGGCAGAATCGGACAAATTTGGGAACGTGACGAAAAACGAATGAGTCGACCCAAGAGTATTTATACTAAAGGCGTGTTCAGATATGTTTGGACGCTCCAGACGCTCCAGACTAACTGATGGCGACTGTTCATAATACGGGTATAGACACCCCTGACAGATTCGCTGAGGCAGAAGCTTTCAACGTCATCATTTATCATCCGGCAATTTAGAGCTCAATTTACGAAAAGTTTCCAAAAGTGGCTGATTCGAAACTCTCATTAACCTATTATTTTTGAATATAAATGAAGTAATTATCCTAATTGGCTTAGAATCAATTTAGCGACATCAGTAAAAATAAGGAACTGGGGGATTATTCGTGTTTTATAACAAGAAACCTTTGTGAAACGGTTTAATCTAATTTGTCGACTAAATGTTGCCGCCAATATACCTACATATGTACCTACATAGTAGATAGTAATACCATTTTTGGCGTAATACATAGGTATTTTGATATCTGTTACGTCATCGAAGCATATTTATTAATACAAGAAAATAATTAGGTACATTGATTTAACCCTTAGGTGCATACAGTATCAAAAACGATACGACCGAAATGACACATGTCGAAATAAGTAATCAATTGCGACTGTCACACTGAGCAACAGAGTTCTAATTGGCATCGTTTGTTTACATAAGTCATTTCAGAAATAGAATGTGTGATACCATATGCACCTAAGGGTTAAACTTTCACGATTATCACTCTTATTTTAAAGACAAACGGGTCTTAATCGCGTAAACTTACGTTTAACGTTTTACGTTTACGTCAGGATATAATAATTAGGTAAACGTAAATTTACGCGATTAAGACCCGTTTGTAAGTATTTTTTCACCACACTGCTCGTAAACACGCTGTTTGTCCTTCAATTTCAGAGCGCAAAACTGTGTTTTAATCTCTAGAGGTTAAAGTAATTTTTTTTAATCTTCGGGATAGACTAAAGCAATAACTTATACGGCCTGATGAGAGTGAAATAAGCTTTTTGACGTTTGAACTAGACAGTACGTTCGAAAACTCAATAGTTTCAAACAGATTCATACACATGAACCTTTCATAACATTATATTCAATATGCTAAAATCCAAATTAAATACCACATTTTGTTGTAAAAGGCTTTTAATTAAAAGTTCTAAAAATACGATAAATAAAAACAATAGGAAAATGAAAGTGTTGACACTATGCAAATTTCAGAACGCATCCGAATATTTTTTTCTTTTAAAATTTAAACGAGTTCGGTCGTGTTTTGATTTCTTTCATTGGTGATATCTTAGTTTAACATACTTAAGTGGCTTTGGGATAATTGCGAGATACGAAAGTGGGATAATTCCGAAAATCACAGAAAAATCGCCAATAACTACATGAGTCTCATTTTGGAATTATCCTGAATTTTTAAGCATTGCCACGCCAAGATAAATATTTGAGGTTATTGTTTTATTATTTGTTTATTTTTTGGAAGTTGAGGACTTGCAAATAAATACCTTCTAATTTGTTATGTTCGAGTTTTATTTCGCATGTTTCCTCGCTTTAGTGTGGTGAAAAATGTTGTGTTTCACTCGGCAGCAAAGCTTGTTCAACTCTCGTGCCTTAAAACCCTCGCATCGCTCAAGATTCCATTTTATGAACCTCTCCATTTTATGCGCTCGTGGTTCAAATTCTGGAATCTTTCGCTTGCTCGGGTTTCAATATTTTGCACGAGAGTTAAACAATCACTTTGCTCCCTAGTAAAACAAATAACTATTATTTTTATTAAGTTTTTTATATAAAAATGTTATATATATATTTATTAAAAAAAATGCTAAATTATTTGTTTTGTGTAGCTATTATAATATATTATTCATCACATGAGTGCACTGTAGCTTATACATAAAAGTACCTTTTGAAAACTAGCCTAGCCTAGAATTTGATGAAGCACAAAAGATGGAGCTACGGCAATATGAATAGATTCGTCACTACCCCAACACTTATCGTGGGTGTCGTTATTAAGAGTCGACTAAGGGATTAAAGTGTCACTAACCATTCGGGTAGGCACATGTATTGAAGATTGATGATGAGAAATCGGGAAGCAGCGTCACCATTAAGTGGACACAATTCTGCGATGCCCAGCGTGCTGGCGGACCGCCAGTGGCGGTCATGGGCAATTGGGCATTTATCTCCTAGGTAATCGGACATAAATGCCTTTGTTCAGCAGTGGACTGTTACAGGCTGATGATGTGTGGGATAGTAAATATTAAAATATGCCTTTGTGAATTGTGTTTATTTCTAATGTATTCAAGTTTGTTGCCTAAGTACCTACCTACTTGTAAAGTACTGTATCCACGGTGTAACTTACCTTCGCTCCCTCTCGATCGCAAATCGCAAATTACCGCCGGTTAGGTTAGACTTGAAATACAGGCCTTAGTCAAAAATTTAATTAATATTTCTACTGACCTTTATTTACAGTTCAATATATTACAAGTATTATTTATTATGTAATTAACGTCACGTTAGGTATTATATTTAATGCCAATGTAGGTTATATCTTAGGTCAATGAAGTATAAATTGCCATCACTCGCTATTGCATTTGCAGGGAATTTGATTATCTTCGATATCACGGTCGAAATTGCTTTCTCTATTTGCAATTATTTTCCTCTCTAGGGTTAAGAGCCACTTCGTGCACTCATAACTAATAAAATTTATATAACCCTGTTTGAAACAATGCTCGTAAAACAAAAGCGGGGTTCTGAAGCCGTTGCGTTGTTACGAGTATACGCGTTTCATCTAACCTACCCACCATGCTGAAACAGTTATATGAAAAAATCATAATTTATGTAGATATTCATTGTATTGTACGTAGGTACATAACTATGTTAAGTAAATAATTAAAACCATTTAGTTGCCCATTTATCGTGATCTCAAATTTAGATAGGTAGGTATTGATAGATTTGATCGATTCACAAGTTTCACATAACGTAAGTAAAATGATTGTGTAACATTTACTAAAATTATACTTTACTAATAAATCAACGTCGTTCTATATTTTTTAAACTAAATTCTGATCTCAGTACGTACCTAGTTACTTTGTTTATTGTCTCCATTTTTTTATTCCAGTATCACCAGAGTTATATATGTAGATTACTTAGGATAAATTGTAACTAGTCATAATTAAAATTTTAATGCAATTATCTGTGAATTTAAGCGTAACCCAGGAGAACGTAACCATGGCAACGAGTGCCATAAAAAAGTGATTGACCCGTTTTAAACAATCATATTACTATACCCATTTATTTAAACCAAATCAAAGTTACTCGTAAATATGCAATTTGTAGTGACATAAAACTTAAGGGCATTGAAAACGATTTACCCGTCACTTCGACGGCAACGGCCTCTATATATAACGGAACCCTACACTTGGTAATGTTATCTTATCTAGTGGCTTCAGTATTGGACACCCAGATCAACCCCTTTTGGGTAGCTATGAAATATAAATGTCGTTGACAAGAAGTTGGGCAGATACAGATTCAAATGATAGCTGTATTGTGGGCGTGTTTTTCGGTTATGATAAACGGTCAATTCGCCGGTGTATCATTGTTTTCTTCAGTCATCTCTGGGAATAATCAAAAAGTTTACTTGTTTCCATTATGAAACGAGCGATGGATCTAAAAAAATAATGTAATATTATTCCAAATTGCAAAAAGTATAGTTATATTTTATAAAAGTTCTAGGGTAAACAATAGAGATAATATTTTAGTATTATACATGACAAAAAAAAATGTCCTGTATCTATACGTACCCTCCATTATTTACATAATCACATATGTCGTAAAATAAAACCTCTTTTTTCGTCATCTGTATTCTGTACAATCCATTACCGCATATTCAGTAGGTATCGTACAGACCTATACGATACTACTAAGTACATATTTACATATTTTTGTTATATTCTACAGAGTGATAAATAATCCTTATTCCTCTAGGAGTGTGTCAGTCTCAGTAATGATGTCGAGGGTCCAGAAAATGTATTCATCGTCTACATTCGTCAAAGTAAATATATTTTTTTGTTACAAGCCGGTAGAAGTTCAGATATTTCGAATGTTTTAGTCGTTGAGAGCGTTGACTCAATGAGATTACAATTTAAATATAGTTAGAGGCACGTTGCCAAATGATTCTCATCGGGGAAGGTCCAGCCCGAGCACGCTCGTGAGATACTGTAGCCGTACCTTGAGTTGTCAAGTAACGTTTACGTTAGCGTTTACTGCCGTGCTAATTAAAAAGGACGCATCTCCCATACAACTTCTATGAGAAATGCGCCTTTTTGGGTTGACACGGCAGTTTATTCTATACGTAAAGTATTTCATCACGCGTACACATCATCAGACGTAGGCCTTTTCTATTAACCATGCGTATCTAGATGCATTAGGAGGTAAATGCCCATAATCACCACGCTGGGCAAGCAGATTGGCGATCACAGTAATGTGTCCACTATGGTGATGCTGTCCATCATCAATCGTCTATCAAAGAATCGTTAGTGATACTTTTATCCCTTAGTCGACCCTTACCACACCCGGGGGAAGAGTTGGGGTGTGACAAATGTATTCTGACTGCCGTCACAATACGCTCGCTCCAATACATGTGTGAGCATGATAGACTGCTTTACGTACCCAGTAAACGCTAATGCAATGCTTACTTGCTAACTCATGGTACGGCCACTGATTGTTCCGCGCGATCTAGTCCAAATTACTTCGGTATAATCCCCTGCAAATAAATCCAACTAACTTGTCTTGGGCTGGGGCGGGTCGCATTCTTTACAGTAGTAAAGTGCTTTGATAAAATAATTGAACTTCGGAAGTGTGTAGGTACGCCATCGGGTATGGACTTATTGAATTTCAATCCGTTCAATATCGACGATAAATATAATATACCTACCTATTAGTATTAAGGTGCATTTAGATCAAACGAGCATTCGCTCATTCTATCCCCCATTCAACGAAATTCGATCGTTACACAAAACGTGATTCGTCGAAATTCGTTGATTTCGTAGAGTAGGGGATAGAATGAGCGCATGCTCGTTTGATCTAAATGCACCTTGATTCTACATTTTACAATCTTAGAACAGTTTTGTTTTGGGGGCTTAATCGTAAAAATCTACCTATTGTAACTATTATTTGCGAGCTAATTAGCACTGTCGATGTTTTCTTATCCGTGTATCTCTGTAGGGGTAAGTAGGTACAATGACAAAACAAGGAAGTAGTCTATTTATAGACTTACCTACTAGGTATTGAGTGGACGTACCCAAGCTTGATTGAGAAGATTGTGTTAATCTACTGGCATTCAATATTGGATATTTAGTATAGGTAAATCTCTAAAATCTTGCTAACTACATTAAATTCAATATACCAAAACACGTCTGTTTTCTTAAGGCTCCCCTTATAATTAATTACATCCTGGTCTCCCGGTTCACGTGTTTGCTCAACATCACATTGCGCGTATATTAATTTAATTATGATAATAAATTTGACAATTTCGGTAATATTTTGCGCACCTCTCTTCGACCACCACTTTAGTGGATTACAAATAAAAAGAATTGAACTGTTTATTACTAAATATCATCATTTTGTCACAGTTTAGCAGCAGCGGTTTTGCATTTAAATTATTCGTATTCGCATATCTATTAACATCAAGTTATATTAAACGACAAACGGGTGCGACCATGGGTAGTAACGTCAACGTCATGGCCGAAACGTCAGGATAATATTAAATGTAAGGTTACGCGATTGAGTTCCGTTTGTCGTTAAAATAGGAGTGATAATCATGAAAGTTTAAATCAATATAACACTAAGTTATTTTAATAATTTTAATGAGATTTTATTAGCAAAGTTCTTGTTCGTAAATATATTCCTTGGATTTGTATTTAGAAAAAATAACTAATCTAAATATGCACACAAAAATATTTACCTACGTACTAAATCCATACCTTTTATGTAAACACTATTTTCAGAAACGCATCGTGTATAGTTACAAAGAGGCTTGGTTAGACAAGTAAGCATGTCAGCATTTATGAGTCTTCCCACATGCCAAATATAGAAATGAAATACTTAACTGTTCATACATAACACAATGTTCCACGACTAGTTAATTGATTCAGTGTCTCGTAATTGTTTTAATGTAAGCTTTGTTAATATACTTTTTCTACTCCGGCACTTTTATCTGTCATTTATATAGTCCCGCCAACAAATATAAAAGCAGGACTTACTCAATTTCAGAAAAGTCTATATACTCTATTCTTCAAAAACACCCTAGGCTTATAAAGTCGCTAAAATGCAACTGCTAGCAGAGATACCTACTCAATTTACAACAAATCGCAAACCTGACAACTTAACAAACAACTGGATTCATATTGTCTGAAATAATAACGTATCTAAAATAATTGCTACCAACGTAAGGAAAAAAACGTAAGTGTTTTAGAATCGTCACTGGCAGGCAGCAACTGACAGTTAAAAAAAAAACGTTACCGTGTCTATTACATTCCGTCATTTGTTTTTTCACTGTGTTTCACTGTTATTTTCAGTTTGTGCGGCAATCTTTAAATTTGTTTAAAATTCTTTTTTCATATTTTTTTGGACTGTGAAGTGAAGAAAATAAATTGAATAATAATAAGATAAGATGGATTATGATGAGGACTTGGTTCTGACACCGGAAGAGATATCGACGGCGGCACAATCAGTTACTGAGAATTTGTTGCCTACAAAATCGCTACATCTTTACGATCAGTCGTACCAGAAATTCACGGCGTGGCGAATCGAACACCAGACTTCGTCATTCTCAGAGAATGTCCTATTGGCATATTTTAAAAGCCTCATAGAATTATTCAAACCGTCTTCACTTTGGGTTGAATATTCAAAACTCAAGGCAACTCTCAACCTATACAACCAGACAGACATATCCAAATACGCCAAGTTGCTGGCTTTATTGAAAAGAAAGTCAGAAGGGTTTAAGGCGGAAAAAGGTTTTTTTTTAGACTTTTTTACCCGATGAATTAAAAAAATTCATTGAGCAAGCCCCTGATCGGAATCATCTGTTCAACAAGGTAAATATATAGTTACATATTTCTTGTTTTATTAATGCACTAGTATATTCGGTTAATTATGTTATTTAGGTATTCTGTGTATGCAAATATTGTATTTAATTACATTGTAAGGATTTTTAACACCTAGATTCCTATTTCTTGTTACAGGTGGCTGTAATTTTTGGAATAATGGGGGCTTGTCGCCGGCAAGAGTTACACGATTTAAAAAATAACAATATTATTGATGCCCAGGAAACGCTAGTGGTTCATATAATGAACACCAAGAACCGAATTGATCGCACTTTTACAATAACAGGGAAATATTACCATATCTGCAAAAAGTACATGATTCTTCGCCCAGATAACTGCAACACTTTGAACTTTTATTATATATATTAATAATATTTCCAACAACACTATTCAAAATTTACATCTCCATTTCCATAAATGAATTAAACGTATAATAATTAAAGTATATTTTCATATAACAAACTGTCTTTTATTTTGTGATTAATATAATCCTTAGTCGTAGAAAAAGTAATGTATGCAACGTTGTTTAACCGAGTCAAAAAATACTCGTGGCGTCTTTATTAACAATTTTCGGCTTCGCCTCAAATTGTTACTTACGCCACTCGCCTTTTTTGACCTCTCTTAAACAACTGTTGCATAAAATACTATAACAATATTACAAGCAATAACAGTCCTATAACAGTGTGCGTTACGCATGTTTATGTCTTTTGAACGATCAAGATTAATGTACTTAATACTAGGAATGTAAGTATCAAATGTTTCTAAAGGCTGTTGAACGTCTAATAAAGATAATTCTGTTGTAAAGAAATATTCTCATTTGTGAGCATTTCTCAAACAAATTGTAATTAAAATTGGTAGGGTGGTAGAGTCAGTAATGCTGAGCAAGATCCACCGTATTTCTCAAAACGTCCGAAAAGGTTTGCATGAAACATTAGTTTTTGTTACGAAAAATGTATAGAAATCATCAATACACACTTTCTGAGACGTTTTAGGAAATTTGGTTGGTTTTGCTCAGCGCTCAGCATCATGGACTAGACCAGCCTACCAAAATTTTTATCAATATCGAAGATGTGATCCAAATGTACAAACTTATTGAGAATTGCTCTTGTACTTACTTATCGTGTTTGTAGATGTACCTACCTAGTGTAGTGATGCCGTCGTCAAGCAGACTAGCGCGGCTGTCGGTCCGTATACGTTCATTCAGCCCAATTCCTGCAGGTTACCGCGTTCCGACAGCTTGCCCACGCTATTCAAGAATGTTCTCGCTTTGCTGTAGAACAAAAGGATATCCTTTGATACCTTTAGTTCGGTTTCCAACGTATATCCCTCTCGAATGTAAGTATTATAGCTTTGCACGCTTCAGTAGATTAGTGCGAAAATGATGTTAGGTAATTCTAATTACATTTTTTAAATAAGCAGTTCACATCATCAGCCTATCTCAGTCAACTGCTGGATATAGGCCTATTAACTATGCGTATAGACGAGTTAGGACCCATAATCGTCCTGTTGGCACATTGGCGATCGCAGTACCTAATGTGTCCACTATGATGACGCTGTTGCTCATCATCAATCATCTATCAAAGAATGGTCAGTGACACTTCAATCCCTTAGTCGGCTCGTACGACACCCGCGGGAACAGTTATATGTGACAAATGGATTCTTACTGCTTTTAAATAAGTAGATACTTTAGGTTATTCTTATTATAGCTTAATGATTCCCTGCTCCTCCGTGTTATGGATCGCTGTACTCGCACATGGTTAATCTGAAGATAAATATTAGGAAGAAATTGGCGAAGTTTACGTCCAAAGTTGTTACACGGTTGAAAACATAAATTAAGGAACTTTCGTTATTGGACCTTCTGCCCTTCGGGATTAGTGGCTTTATTTTAGACCAGTAAAGCCATCTTGCAATTTTGCCATAACAATACAGTTATTTATGAACCTTTTAAAATTGTGTCCACGAGAGTTGTTAGCAAACACTTATAAACAAAAAGTTATTATTATTTTGGCTAGAGTTATTAGTTTGGCTAGGTTATGTTAGTTATAATAAAAAGCTGTTTAATAAAATAAGATTAAAAACTACTTAGTTAGTCATGAAAACGTATTGGACATGGATACTGATTTTATTATTATTGCTAACCATTCTAACCATGTAGGTAAATTAAAACCGTTATAATAATATGCATATTATGGTTACATTGTTAAATTAAACAGCTTCGGCGTATGTATACTATAAACTACCTAGGCATAACAAGTATTACAACCTGGGGGCTTATGATGGTTATATCGTTTACCAAATTGTCATTGTCTATCCAATTCTCTACATTCAGTGACGGCCAGAACATGGTTGCGGGCACAGATACAATAATCGTGCGGATCATTTGACAATGACAGTTTGGCATCAACTACAATTGTGCTTTATTAAAGTTTTAGACGATTTTGGTTCGATTGGGGCCTTGCTGGAGCTTATGATGATCGCATATTTACCGTTGACAACTATAACAAATTGTATTTTTGTTAAAAATTAAACTTTTAGTACCATAATTTTGAAATTTTCTTTGAGTGACGGATCTCATCGACGCACGTGAATTCTTGAGCGGATAATCTGACGTTTTAAACGTCTAATATAATCTTTATCAAACCATCAAATTGATCAAATTTCAAGTTAATTTTGACAATTTTGTCGGGCTGCTTGAAGTGGCCGATAAGCAGTGTCGTGGGTTTTTTTTATATAATAATTGTATGTTCATTAGGTTTTAGTGAGAATACTAATAACATAGACTTATTAATTTAATAGACCGAGTCTATTATATCTGTGGGTGACGCCAGCAATGCCTGTCAACGATCTTTGTTTGGCTATACTAGTGCACCTAAACCGCAAATAGTAAAAGTGATTAAAATAAAGCTTTTCATGTATATTTCTGTTCGATAAGTGCACGGAATGTGATAAAAGTGATGACTTGTGTGGTTCCATGGTGTAAAAACCGCCAGGGTTACCTGAATGAACAAAATAAAGACATTATGTTTCACCGGTAATTTAGTTTTGACTTGAATTTTAAAATTTCGAACCTTATTAAGGTAAAAGTAACTGAAAATCTTATTCAATATTTGTTGCCGGATACATGTGTGTAGCTTTGTGAATTAACCATTCGTATTTGCATTCGTAATGTAATTATAAATAGTGGGATTCAAATATTTGTATTGCATAGTGTTGTACTTAAGCGATCGATCGTGATATCGATAAATCTATTGATAGCCAACTCAGAAAATGAATCGATGTTTTTAATTTCCAACAGGTTTCCACAGGACACTGAACAAAGGCTAATATGGGTCAAAAATATCAAAAAGGCAGACGACTGGTGCCCTAAAAAGTATTCAAAAATATGCTCCGCACATTTTTAAGCTGTTGTTTCAGGCAAGGGCGTACCCATAAGTGATTACATTCTGACGTAGTACCCACCATATTTGGTAATCATCCAATGTCATGTCAACCAGAAAGTAAAGTAAGTTTAGTTTAATAATGACACTCATGTGATACTTGTGTAGACTGATTAATTATAAAGAAGCCATCATACGAAAATTGTTAGGTATGCTTTAAGGGATGATAAGTTCCGTAAAACATGTTATAATGAGGGTTTTCTGAAATGCCGTTCATCAGGGCGGCAGCACTGAGGCGTCAGGTCCAGAAACTTGTCTAAATTCTCAGAGCGCCTATAGTTTCGTGTTTAAATGATTTGTACAAGTTAATAAAATTATGTAAAAAAATAAAATGACCTTCTTCTAGTTAGTTGTTCTTTGAGGCTAGGTAATTGTGTTTCTTAGCGGGACCTTACCGCTAAGTGGCGCCAACTAGTGACATACGTTTTAGACAGAACACTTCTTATGACATTTGACATTTTAATTAAAGAAAATATTTCATTAATTTTGTGATTTTATTTTTATCCTAAAGTGTAGATTTAGAAATCATGACATATTAAGGATCGCAGAAGATCGTGATTCTGGGTAGGAAATAAGGTTTATTCGCACTGTTCATCGCTACCTAATTTGGGAAAAATATTATTATTGCCGATAAAAGCATACGATGAAGACTGGACAACACTAATAGTAATGACATTTTATCTAGTCAGGTTGGTAGCATTGTTCAAGAAAAATTAAGAAAATGGAGTCGGTGATATAATTCACGACCGAGTAGAACTACCTTGTTTGTCTCTTTTTCCTTATGGAATACATACTGAGATGGTAAAGGATGACAATAGTTTGTTCAGGTATGTCTTAATACACGGAATCTTCCCTATATTTTATCTGTGACTAATAATTACACGTTGATTCAAAAGCTAGTACGTTCTCTCTAGTAAGGCCAGCCTTACACCTGTAAGTTCTTACGTAAGTTATAGGGACGGAGCTATACTAAGGAATGAGACAGTGATATTCACCTCTCATTCCTTAGTATAGCTCCGTCCCTATAACTTACGTAAGAACTTACAGGTGTACGAGCGCTCTAAGACTAGTATATCAGTGTAGTAGTCTAGTCTTTTGTAAGCACACTCAACGAGCGATGGAACGGGCAATGCTTGGGAGTTTCTCCATGAGATCGAATTATGAATGAAGATATCCGTGAAACTAAAGTCACCGACGTAGCTCAGAAAATCTCAGAGTGCAAGTGGGCTGGACAAAATGGCTGAAGAACTGATGGCCACTCACTAGCAAGCGAATATTTGAGCCATGGCTTGGCCTGTAATATATCCTGACGGATCACTCATACTTTATGGTAAAACTATAATAGTTATTCGTTTACCTTTTTTTACCTTCACCATTTCTTTATTATTTTTGTCAACCTCCGTAGCCTAAGTGATAGGGACCCTGGACCCTGGGTGAAAGCTGAAAGTTTAAGCTAGAATCCCTGCGAGAACATTTTTCTGTTTGTTTATCACAAATATTTGTTCATTGGTCGGTTGTTTTACATAGTGTATTTCTGTTGCCTGTGAGCTTTTGGGACTCATAATAGACCCCCAAGGGGCTTTTTGACAATTTTAGAAGTCTCAATCATTATTTTTAATTAAAATAAACTACTAACAAAGGTGCTACTATTAAGTACTACTTACTTACTAGGTACTACAGGTTCCTCAACCTAAATTAATTTCCAAACAAATCGGCTAGGCCATCTACTCTGCGTCCCAAAACCTCACTGGCAATGGTTATGGGTTATGCATTTCTTTTTTGGCCACCCTGTGTATTGTTGCTTACTGTCCACAATACAACTTAACTCAAGACAGGAACCAGAAGGTAGTGGAAATGATGCCAGTTGTTTATCAAATTGGTAAATAAATTCGCTAAATAATATATTCTAATGTAGGTAAATAATACTCAATATTGATACAGATTATTAATTAGTTATTTTAATATTCTAGCTGACGACAATGAAACAAAATAATCCAGAAATATTACCTCAACGCCGCAAGTGATGAAATAAAATGAATATGAAAACACCACTGACAGAAAAAGTACAAGTAAAATGACAATGCTACATGCATGAAAAAATAACTAAACAAAATGACCTGAAGGAGATTAATAATAATAGGTAATATACTAACGGCCTTATTCATAAAAATTCCTTGTTGAAGGTTTGAGGGGCCCAATAGTTATCGAGCCGATAAGTCTTGTTGAACGGTTTATAAGGAGTGTTATTCATAAACGCTCAATATCTCTCCGATAACTGTTGAGCCGCTGTTGAACGGATTAGACGCGTTATGTTGGCGCCTTGACAAAATCATAGACAAAAATGTGGTCTCACCGCAAATTAAAAAAAAGTTTGACAGCTGTCTGGCGGGAATTCGCAAATATTTCCTAATTCCTTGTTACTTACTTTTATCTCAAATAATTATATTATCATCATCTTGAACCTGAAATTATTAGGTACTTACTACGTATTCTTTTACCTAGGTAACTAATCAAAACAGTTAGCTTTATGATTAGGTACTTGCGATGACGGTCAGATAACGAAACATAATTGTATGGCTAGTTAGTACCTAGGTATGGGCAGTTAGTAGTACGGGTAAGTAATAAATAAATATTTACTTCCTTGCGTCCCCAACACCTAATTGCAGTTAGAACCTGAAGTTCTGGTGTGAGGCCAGCTCCTCTGCGATCTTTCTTCAGGTCTTCTTTCACCAATTCTACTATATACAAAACAGTCGCCTTATTAAAGCGGTATCGCCGCCTAAATTCAACATCGGGCAGATCCTCAATGGGATCTGCCCTTATGTTATATATTTTTGGACGCCGCGGCGGATTACACAAATTATTTATGGCATCAATAGCGTTTAAGGCCTGCATGATGGAGTCTCACTGCGTATTGACGTTGAAGTTGAAATGGTTGAAAAACTATCAACAAAATTTTAAATTAAAAAAGTTGGAGATTAGTTTTCCCACCATTTCTGATTCGTGTAATGTTACATGTAGAGAAAATCGAAACTGCGTAACTACTTACAATAAATCATCCGATATTTATTTTAAATACCTATCTAAATATAATTAAGTATCTCTGGATACATATTTAATAATAATCAGATGAATAGACGATATAAAATACTATACACCAAATCAGACTTTCATATATACCTTTATCTTTTCTCTTCTGCCTACTTTAAACGCATGGTTATGCACCTGTCAAAAATCAGCTGATCAAAATTTTGGCAGCCATCTTGTTAAATAAGAAGTTATAAGACCGTTATAGAAGGGTCCTCGGCTCTATAACTTTCGGGGGATTTATAGTAGGTTTGAGCGGCTGAATAGCGCTATTGAACGTTTATGAATAACGTTTTTAGCCATCCGGTCAACAACGACCCATCAGCGGGCGCGTAACTTTTTATGAATAAGGCCGTAAATGTATGTCAGTCAATTAATGGTAATCTATAGAAAGCATACCTACATACCATAAAATGCTTCAACTTTTCCATATGTTTCATATTTTCTAAATGAAAGATGCAAGTTATGAAATTAAGTTAATTATGATATTACATTTTTAAGTCAAGATTATTTAATTGAAGAATTAGGACGGTGTACTCGCCCGTACAATCCAAAAGCGCCCTCTATAATGATTCTCTTGAATAAAACAAACTAGTATCGATTGCTTACTGAAGTATATTAAAAAATAAAATCTTAGACCAACTTATACAAACTACGGGAGACAACTGATAGCGGCATTTAGTTGACGCTCAGCGCCATCTGTTGACAGGCAGAGGTACTAACATAGTGGTTTAAAGCTCAAACAGACGGATATTGTAAATTTATAGTCATACATGCACTCATGGTATTGAGAGAATTTCAAAATGTTATTACTTTCATGTTAAATTAGAGTTTTTGTATATTTATCATTCTTTCTAAATCAATAAGCATATCATGAAACCTAGCCACTATGATAGGTATTTTTGTACCTACTTAATGTGATTACACATTTGTATTACACATTTGTATTTATACATTAGTTACATTACCTATGAAATTGGTGTTTTTGGTCATAGACTTTAGTTGATTCCTAATTTTGTTGTCTAAAGAGAAACTTATATAATTCTTTGTTTTCAACAGTGTACTGTGTAACAAAGGTTTTATCACACTAATAATCGTTTTTTCCCCCTTAATTGAAAACAACTCTTGCCATATGCTGCCGGTTCATATGTTTGAAACAGGTATAAGTAAACGTATGATAGTACCTTATTTTATGAAATAGAGATATGTATACAAAAGACGCCTTAAAAGTGACTAATATTACTGGCAAAATTAGGTTTATTTTGATTTTGACGTCAAAAAAATAAAGGGAGAGGTTGTCAACAATGAGCCACCATAAATTTTAATTTTAATAATTCAGTCAATATAAGTCCAATGGGCATTTTTTTAGATAAATAACAAATGCTTTTGTTATTTATCTAGCTTTAAATTTGCATCATAATTTTTTTATTAAAACCCAATAGAAGCAGAGATAATTTAGGTTTTTTAACAGATGAGAAATGGCTCATTGTGTACAATCTCTGGTACAGATTGAATCGGTACTAGGTATTCAATGAACCGGGCTAGTACACAATGACCTACCACTATATCATTGCATAGTGTTTGATTAATAATTGCAAAATATACAAACTGATTTAGGTAAATATAAGGCAATTTAATAAATACATCATTTACGATGTCAAAATATATTTATTTGTTTAAACTAAGAATAGTTTAATAATGTAATCATCACAATATCCTTCATTTTATGAAAACTGAAGTCATGCAAGTCAAAAAACTTAAAGTATATTTATAGTCTTGTCATTTTTGTACTACATAGTAACATAATCCCAGGTATATAGTGCTTAGTATAGTTACGCCGGTGAGTTTCAATGGCACTCTTATTCCGTTCAGCCAAAATGTTAAGGATCTTGGTATTATTGTAGACAGCACTTTGAGTTGGAGAGCGCAGGTTGCTGAAAGCTTAAGCACTTTTTGCCCATTAAGACCAAAATATTACTAGTTACTACATTAATTTTACCCATAATCGATTACGGTGATGTGTGTTATCCAGACTTGAACGGAGAACTTCTAGATAAGTTGGATCGCTTACTTAATAACTGTATCCGTTTCATATACTGTCTCCGTAAATATGATCATGTGTCATCTTTTCGTTCTCAGCTTGGCTGGTTACCCATCCGTCAACGACGTAATTGTCGAATGCTCTGCACTCTTTTTTCCATTTTACATGATCCGCACTCTCCCGAATACCTTAAGTCTCTCTTTCAATATTATGGCGTGTCTCGTGACCGTCAACTCCGCTCTTCTGGAAATTTATCTCTTGCCATCCCTCTCCATCACACTAGTTTTATGTCCAGTACCTTTTCCGTCCAGGTGGCTCGACTCTGGAACAGTCTTCCCCGGGATGTTAAAACTTCTCCCAGCAAGTATGCATTTAAGAAATCTGTTCTTGCTTTCTTCTCTTGCAGATTAAACAATTAGTATGTACCTAAGTTTAATAATTTTCGTCTTTATATATATATATTTTGTTTTTTATTGTATGTATGTAGGTTATATGTATGTATATAAATATTTGTAATATATTTTATAATGTGTATAAATATATATATATATATTTTATAGTGAGTCGATGTGTTTGTTGTTAATATTATTTCAGTTTACTTGTTACATACCCAAGATAGCACCGCCTACACCTTCTCTGCTTTGCCTTAAGGTTGACTGGTAGAGAATGCCCTTGGCATTAAGTTCGCCTTTTGTACTTTAAGATTTTCTTTTGTGCAATAAAGTTTAAATAAATAAATATATTTATATTAACTCTTATAAAATATTTTAAAATAAAAATAAAACCGCCTTCAAAAACTGGCCCGAACTAAAAAGTAAAAAATAATTTTAGTTCCTACTTCTTAGGATTTCCTACCCAAACCTTTAAACCTTTTACCCTATTCATTGAAATAAAATATTATGGCTAGGTATGCTACAGATTTCTTAGAAGTCGGTGCCAAGCCAGATACGTTCATAGGTATATATTAGATAGAGCTTTGTAACGTACTGTCCTTACTCCGATTATACTTTTATCAACAGAATGATCTGCCTCAGTAATTTTGATGAAAGCATAATCGGAGTGATAATGATGATGATGATAATCGGAGTGACAGTGAGTTACAAAGCTCTTTCAAATACTTATACTCGCGAAGTGAACATATTTGGCTTGGCACCGACTTCTAAGAAATCTGTAGCATACCTAGCCATAATATTTTATTTCAATGAATAGGGTAAAAGGTTTAAAGGTTTGGGTAGGAAATCCTAAGAAGTAGGAACTAAAATTATTTTTTACTTTTTAGTTCGGGCCAGTTTTTGAAGGCGGTTTTATTTTTATTTTAAAATATTTTATTTTTTGCTTTTTAGTAGTGTAATTTATATGAAATCGTTATTTAGTATGCTCTAAATACTTATAATTAGAATGTACTGCACTGTAGTAGGCCAGGAAACCTGAACTGGCTAACTTATATGAATATACAACAAACTGTCTGTGCGATATTCAAAGAATTATCCCATTATCAAGGAGTTATACATTGTATAATCAGCAGGTATGAATCATTTCAAAGATATAGGTAACAGCCTTTAGCATGCCTATATTATTTAAAGAGTCACTAACCGCTAACCAACATGTCATCACTATTAAGCAAACACTTGAATAGATCTCGAAAATGTATGACAGTTGTTATATTCAAAGAATTATCCTCCAACTCCTAATCGTTAATGAGTTATACCTTTCATCATCAGCTCACCAACATGAGACTATGACCACCTAAAGGTAAATACTCGAATAGCTTCCAAAATACACAAAATATGTTATATTTAAAGAATTATCACCCAACTCCTAATCTCTAAGGATTTGTACCTTCCATCATCAGCTCACCAACATGAAAGGATGACCACCTAAAGGCAAATACTCAAATAGCTTCCAAAATACACGAAATATGCTATATTTAAAGAACTATCCCCCAACTCCTAATTGCCAAGGAGTTGTACCTTCCATCATCAGATCACCAACTTAAGACGTTCATGACTGGACGCAAATACTTGACTTATCTTCGAAAATAAATTAAAAATGTCATGTGTGCCTACAACATTTGAAGAGTTCCCTCGATTTCTCCAGGATCCCATCATCACATCGGGATTCGGTGACAATGGGACCAACTAGAAGGTATACCCTTTCATACAAAAAAAGAATCTTCCAAATCGGTCCACGCGTCTTCGAGTAATCGGGGAACATACATAAAAAAAAAAAAAAGATTTCGACGAATTGTAAACCTCCTCCTTTTTGAAGTCGGTTAAAAAGTGGCCAAAGTTGTACAAAATAGACCTTCCAAAAGATTAACTAGAGATTTATTAACAAATCAGCCTCTTAGCGTAGGTAAGTTAATTTACAGTCTTTAGCTGCTTTTCAGATGCCCACCAACAGCATGGTTGACAGAGCAAGATTAATTCTCTTAGCATCCTTGGTATTATGACCACGGTTTTATCTTTTTCCCACTCTTGTTCTTCCCATACTAAAAAATGAAATTATATTTAACAAAGTAATTATATCACAAATAGAATGTTCCTGAATTATTTATATTCATAGGACAAGAAAATATAAAAAAAAAACGTCTGATGGCACACAGTCATGGATCAATATGTACTTCTAGTTATGGGAACCTCCTGGTTCATTGTGTACTCTAGCCTCGTGGGTCATTGTGTGCTAGATATACGTTTTCATGTTTTAAATTCGGTAAAAAATGAACGGTGTTACAAGAAAGCCGTAAGCCGTATCAGTGAATGTCAAGAAAAGAGAGAAATAGTAACTTCACACGACTGATTAATGTGATAAATTAAACATAACTACATTCCGAGAAAATAAAAAACTAAACATTTAAGTTTTCTTGACCAAAATCACAATATAGTTCACTACACGTGCAATTTCAACGCGGACCGGCCACCGACTAGAGAGCGAGCGGGAGAACGTTGTCGCTTTCCTATGTTCGCAGTTTGCTTTGGCAACGTTGCATTTTCGAACCGATGAGAATGGTTTAAATTTAACAGATGAGAATGGTTCCTTGTGTACCACTGGTTCTCTGTTGCCCACCTTACCCTACACAAATTTCATTGTATGCAAAATAGACTTTTCTGCCGTTTTACTATGCTTGAAAAAAATTAGAATGAACACCACATTTTCTGAACTAGAGGATAATTTTGGAATATCCTTATCTTATGCTAGCAGATTATTTTTAGTAGGTAAACATTCCAATAATAACTATAATAAGTAGTTACTTAAAACCATTCCCACCATAAAAAACACAACTTTAACACCATAAAAAATTAATAAATTAATAAATGCCGTGACTAGGTACCTTTCCATGTCTTGGTACCTTGGTAGGTACCTCTCTTCCTTCCATGCGCAGCCACAAATGTTGTTCATCAGGCACCGTCATGGTCAGAGTATAAAAAGGGAAATACTGTAAAGTATTTAATATATTGTACACCTAATGGTTTGATTAATTTTATTTCTCAAGGATTTGGGGACAGAACAAGTGATGTTGTCATAGTAGAGAACTGTAACTCCCTTGATGGATTACAAGAAGGAAGTTGTATCTTAGCAGACAGAGGCTTCAAACACCTTGAACATGCATTTCAGGCATAAAACTCTTAAGGCCACCAAGTGTAAAAGCTGGTGAAAAGTTATCTAAAACTGAAGTTCGACAAACCAAGATAATTGCTAGTTTACGAATTTTGATTGAACGCGTGATTAGGCGTATAAGAGAATTTAGTATGCTAAAACAACATGCAGTGTCAAATACTAACTTACGTCATGTTCTTGATCATATCATTATCATTGCATGTGGTCTTATAAACTTGCAGGATTCTCTTATTAAATAATGTAACATGGTATTATGATTATTTGATCATTATTGTCATTAAAAATATATAGTATGCATGTTCGGTAATTAATGTCTCAATCTAATGTATAATATTAATTATCATGTTGTCAGAAAGTATTCATTATCTGTAGGGGTTGTGTAACTGTTTACTTGTTGCTTACATGCAAAAGAGGAAATATAAAATAAAAATAATAAGAAGCATGAAATTGTTTTTTATTTCATTATATTATCACACATTGGTGCTGTTACACAAAATGGGATAAATATTATGTTTTTTCCAAAAAACAGTTATCTTTTGTATTAACTTAATAACATATTGGAGAAGAACCGCTATGGACAGGAAAGAGTGGAAATCTTTAGAGGAGGCCTATGCCGGAGGGCAAGACGACTATGCTGATGTCTAAAATATAATATGTTATCAATTATTATTGTAGTCGTTAAGTAAAGGCTATAAAATAAAAAAAATAATAACATATTCACTGTCATAATTCACTAACACAATGTCTACTTTCTTTGTTTTTTCAAATTGGCTATCAGCAACACAAAAATAGCATTTTTTGACACCAGCTGCATACATTTGCAGCTGTACCTGTGCCTTACATTTAGCTGTAATGACTCCATTTTTCAAATAATTATCTTTGGATTTTGCTTTAGTAGGGCATTTAATTTCTATGATAGTATCTTTTGTTACACCGTCAGGAGATGCCGCAATCATGGGATGCTCTTTGCACACATAAAGCCCACATGAATTGATTTTCTTTTTAAAGATTTTGCTGACCGTATTTCTGACAGAGAGTTCTAAATTTCTACCTCTCTTCATTGCAGCAGTATCTGGTACTTTTGCACCCATTATGGTAGCCACCAACGAACCGTCTGGTGTATGGCACACACTCACTTCATGTGCCTTTGATGCTGTGATACGGCCGTACCGCATCTAATACCACAAGCTGCTTCTGTTTTGTTTCCTTGTGGCTTCTTCTATGGTATTTATTGCTGCTGCAGTGAATTTTTTTTCATCAAGCCTACAATTCTGTGAACATCTACTTTAATATCTTCAGATTGATCTATCATAAACCAGTGCAATGAGTACTGCATAATTCCAGAATGCTTATAATCAACTTGATACTTTAGCAATTCACAGTTCTCAATCTTTCTCCTTTTAGCTTCAGAAATAAATTCATTGTATAATGCTGGATCACTTGGTCTATGTGGTATTTCCTTTTGACTCATTTGCTGCACTGTGATATACTTTAGAGTAGTCCCTACTCTCGACAAAGTCGATTTTTTCCAATAGCACTCTACAGAAGTACACGAAGGCTCCTCAGACCGACGGTGGACCCACATTAAAAAAGCAACTGCATGCTTACATCCTCCAGCTGAGGCAGCACAATCATGACACTGACAACTAATAATTTCGCAGTCACGTTCGTTTACAGTCAAAGTCACATTGTATGCTTTGGCTCGTACTTTGTGCTCAGGGCACATCTTACATTTGACTGTGCACATTCCATTTTCCCGGTGTAGTTGGACATAACCAATCGCATCGTCGCCATATGATTCTCTTGCTGACCTGTGATACAAAGGCAAAAATTAGGACAATAAGAAATTACATTAACATAACCTAAAATTAGCTCATACAAATACAAAACCTCCGAACTAGTCTTATTATATTTATACATTTATATACAAAATAAATAATTAGTATAGGGTACTTACACTGCTGTTTTTACATTTTTAAGTTCCGCAGCATAGTAATCAACGTTATCTTTAAACAAAAATGCAATCATAAATGCATCTATCTAAGGTAGGTTGCTTTGCTGCTGTCCCCGCTCGCACAAAATTTGCCTCCATTTTCAGATACCACACGAATATTTACACCGGCAGATATAATATTTATTAGAAAAGTCTTTAGAATTAGCTCAAAGATCGAATTAAACAACAATAATATCTCAAAACACGAACTACA